>PVIU01008540.1:0-82474 GCA_004026605.1 Ondatra zibethicus
CCCATTAACTCTAACTTCTTATTGGATAACTCTTACATCTTAATTTAACCCATTTCCATTATTTTATATTTTATCACGAGACTCGTGGCCTACCAGCAAGGTTCCCAGTGTCTGTCTCCGGCAGGGCTTTGTGGCTTCTCTTAGACTCTGCTTCCTTTCTCCCAACATTCAGTTTAGTTTTTCCTGCCTACCTAAGCTCTGCCCTATCAAAAGGCCAAGTCAGTTTCTTTATTCACCAATGGTATTCACAGCATACAGAGGGGAATCCCACATTACCACATTAAATTAAAAGGAAGGTTTTAACTTTAACATAGTAAAATTACATATAACAAAACAAGTATCAAACAATAACTACAGTTACAATATTTATATCTACTTTATCTTTTATCATAACTCAGGAAAACTATAATAATAACTATCTATTCTTCAACTCCATCAAAGACTCCAGAAGGATATAATATTACCTAAGTAAATAGGAAGTGCATTGTAAGCAACTTCCAAAACTCTAGAAATGACAGAGACATCTCACTGCCTGGACAGTCACCCAAAGTTCTTCTGTATCATTGGAGCACCCATCTTCAGCCTACAGGCCCATTATATCCAGAAGACTTTTCCATGAAGCAGGAAATTTCAAGGACAGTTCTGCCTATATTGGCAGTTTGTCAGTCACTTTTTTCTGTGTCCTGAATGTGTCTGGCAGACTCTTTCATGAAGCAGAAACTCCAAAGGCCCTTTCGCACCTTTAGTCAAGTTTAGTAGTCATTTCTCTGTAGGTCTTGCATGTCCAGTTCACCAAGCAGTCCAGGCAAGAGCAGTTTTTTGCCCAAATGGCTAAACAACTCAATAAAGAGCCTCTTTGATGCCCATCATCCTCTTGAAGTAATTGATGTTGCCAGGAACCGATGTGCCTCATTGTCATAAAAAGTCCTAACTTCTTAAAACATTTTAAATACCATATTCTGAAGGTCTCTAAAAGATTTAAAGAATATCTAACTAAAATATATTTCTATATATCTAGAAAACCTAACTAACATGACTACAATCTTGACTACTATAGATGATTATCTATTAATGTATATTTCCTAATTATACATTACATTTTTTAAATGAGCTGTACAAACACAGTACCTTAATCAAGAGCAGAAATATATATATATATATAAATTGACCTTAAATTTATATCCATCGACCAAGATCCATACCAATGGAAATCTTTATAGCATATCCCCCTTTAAATGTAAAGAAACATTTATAAACAATCATTTAGGGAATTTGGGCATGGTTCTCTCCATCTTCTTCCTGCTTTTTGTTGGGTTAAGTAATTTTGGGGGGTTCATAGGGACCTTTCAGGGAGGTCTTGGTGCATCAAACCACATTAGCCTGGAATAAATCCACAGGTTCTCATCTTCTGTGGAAGCAAAAGAAGAACTTCTTTTCCAAAGCAACATATTCTTAGACCCAAATTCTGTAATCAAGATACTTTTAAAGTATATATGTTGTCTATTTAGCTCTTTCACAATCAAAAAATACAAAGAAAAGACAACAATATACACAATCCAGACTCTCTGTGAATTTTCCATCTTTACATGGCTTATTTTTTTCATATTTCTTTTAATCTATGACTGTTTATACTCTGTCTCTTTAAAGATTTTGTTTTACTTTTTAAAAACCATTTGCTTCTTTTTATAACTCTTTGTACTCTTTTTCTTCTCTCTCCCAAACCTACGTACATTTATCCAACACTGTGACCCATTTAGAGGTCTATATCTATCTGAATCTGTCTTTGCTGTGTATCTGTAATTACTTTCTGACCAGAAGCACTACCTAAAATGCTAAGCCCTTCTTATGGACTTAAGTGGTGCCATTGCTAGGGGAAATGCAGCACTGCCTGCTTGCCCCACCCAGTCCAGCATGACCAAGCTGTTTGTTGCCTCTGAGAGCCATGCTCACAGCCCCACTTTTTAAATTTTTATTGATTTTTATTGAGCTCTACATTTTTCTCTGCTCCCCTCCCTGCATTTCCCCTCTCCTTCAACCCTTTCTCAAGGTCCCCATGCTCCCAATTTAATCAGGAGAGCTTGTCTTTTCTACTTCCCATATAGATTGATCTATGTATGCCTCTCTTATGGTTCTCATTGTTGTCTAGGTTCTCTGGAATTGTGATTTGTAGGCTGGTTTTCTTTGCTTTATGTTTAAAAAAAAAACACTTATGACTGAGTACATGTGATAATTGTCTTTCTGGGTCTGGGTTACCTCACTCAAAATGATGTTTTCTAGCTCCATCCATTTGCCTGCAAAATTCAACATGCCATTATTTTTTTCTGCAGTGTGGTACTCCATTGTGTAAATGTACCACATTTTCCTTATCCATTCTTCAGTCGAGGGGCATTTAGGTTGTTTCCAGATTCTGGCTATGACAAACAATGCTGCTATAAACATAGTTCAGCACATGTCCTTGTGGTACGATTGAGCGTCTTTTGGCTATATACCCAAAAGTGGTATTACTGGGTCTTGAGGAAAGTTGTTTCCTAATTTTCTGAGAAATCGCCGCACTGACATCCAAAGGGGCAGCACTTTCACCAGAAATGTAGGAGTGTTCCCTTTTTCCCCACAACCTCTCCAGCATAAGCTGTCATCAGTGTTTTTGAGCTTTGCCATTCTTTTTTTTTTAAGATTTATTTATTTATTTATTATGTATAGAAGAGGGCACCAGATCTCATTACAGATGGCTGTGAGCCACCATGTGGTTGCTGGGAATTGAACTCAGGACCTCTGGAAGAGCAGTCAGTGCTCTTAACCTCTGAGCCATCTCTCCCGCCTGAGCTTTGCCATTCTTACAGGTGTAAGGTGGAATCTCAGAGTTGTTTTGATTTGCTTTTCTCTGATGACTAAAGATATTGAGCATTTCCTTAAGTGTCTTTCACCGACTTTAGATTCCTCTGTTGAGAGTTCTCTGTTTAAGTTTGTACTCCATTTTTATTTATCGGATTATTTGTTCTTTTGATGACCAATTTCTTGAGTTCTCTGTGTATTTTGGAGATCAGACCTCTGTCTTATGTGGGGTTAGTGAAGATCTTTTCCTATTCTGTAGGCTGTCTTTTTGTCTTGTTGACTGTGTTCATTGCTTTACAGAAGCGTTTTAGTTTCAGGAGGTCCCATTTATTAATTGTTTCTCTCAGTGTCTGTGCTACTGGGGTTATATTTAGGAAGTGGTCTCCTGTGCCATTGCATTCAAATGCACTTCCCACTTTCTCTTCTATGAGGTTCAGTGTGGCTGGCTTTATGTTAAGGTCTTTGATCCAATTGAACTTGAATTTTGTACATGGCAATAGATATGTATCTATTTTCATTCTTTTACATGTTGATATCCAGTTATGCCAGCACCACTTGTTAAATATGCTTTCTTTTTTCCATTTGATACTTTTTGTTTTTTTGTCAAAAATCAGGTATTCGAAGGTGTGTGGATTAATATCCGGGTCTTTGATTCTGTTCCATTGGTCCTCCTGTCTTTTTATGCCAATACCAGGCTGTTTTCAGTATTGTAGCTCCGTAGTAGAGTTTGAAGTCAGGAATTGTGATGCCTCCAGAAGTTCTTTTATTGTACAGGATTGTTTTAGATATCCTGGGTTTTTTTGCTTTTCCATATGAAGCTAAGTACCATTTTCTTGAGGTCTTTGAAGAATTTTGCTGGGATTTTGCTGGGCATTGCATTGAATCTGTAGATTGCTTTTGGTAAGATTGTCATTTTTACTATGTTAATTCTACCTACCCAAGAGCATGGGAGATCTTCTCCCTTTTTGGTGTCTTCTTCAATTTCTTTCTTTAAAGACTTAAAGTTTTTGTCATACAAGTCTTCCACTTGTTTGGTTAGAGTTATCTGAGATATTTTATGCTATTTATGGCTATTGTGAAGGATGATGTTTCTCTGACTTTTTCTAAGCCCATTTATCTTCTGTGTACAGGAGGGCTACTGAATTTTTTTAATTAATCTTGTATCCTGCTACATTACTGAAAGTGTTTGTGAGTTGTAGAAGTTCCTCAATAGAATTTTTGGGGTCACTTATGTAAACTATCATATCATCAGCAAATAGTAAGAGTTTGAGTTCTTCTTTTCCAATTTGTATCCCCTTGATCTCCTCTTGTTGTCTTATTGCTCTAGCTAGGACCTCAAGAACTATATTGAATAGATATGGAGAGAATGAACAATCTTGTCTTGTTCCTGATTTCAGAGGGATCACTTTGAGTTTCTCTCCATTTAGTTTGATGTTGGCTGTTGGCTTGCTGTATATTGCCTTTATTATATTTAGATATGTTCCTTGTATACCTGACCTCTCCAAGACCTTTATCATGAAGGGATGTTGTATTTTGTCAAAAGCTTTTTCAGCATCTAATGAGATGATCATGTGGTTTTTATTTTTCAGTTTGTTTATATGGTGGATTATGTTGACAGATTTTCATATGTTGAACCATCCCTTCATCTCTGGGATGAAGCCGACTTGATCATGGCGGTTCTCACAGCCCCATTTTTAAGCACACAGCCAGTCTATGTTGCCATTAAGCAAGTTGTAGCACTCTGTTCACAAACCCCATTTAAATGCTCCATAGCCGGACCTCCAAAAAAAGTCAGAGTTCACACTGGCAGCACAGCCCAGAAAGCCAGCATTTCAAAACCATGGCTTTTTTCCTGCTACTGCTGAATCAGGAAAACCTCTCTTAAAGGAGCCATGTCTCTGCTTACTTCTAGCAAACAGAACCCAGCCAAGAAAATGTCGCTACCAAACCATGCTTAACTCTGTTCTTTTGTGTCTAGGATTCCTTTTTAAGCTTTCTCAGGTTTTATGTGGATGTAGTCAACCATGTTGGTGAGCCAGTTTGTTGTAAGGGGGCCACTTGTTTCATTCCCAGCTGCTGAGCCCCGAAATAATCACACAGAAACTGTATTAATTAAATCACTGCTCATTAACTCTAACTTCTTATTGGATAACTCTTACATCTTAATTTAACCCATTTCCATTATTTTATATTTTACCACTAGACTCATGGCCTACCAGCAAGGTTCCCAGTGTCTGTCTCCAGCAGGGCTACATGGCTTCTCTTAGACTCTGGCTCCTTTCTCCCAACATTCAGTTTAGCTTTCCCTGCCTACCTAAGTTCTGCCCTATCAACAGGCCTAGTCAGTTTCTTTATTCACCATTAGTATTCACAGCACACAGAGGGGAATCCCACATCACTCCATCAAAACCCATAGTTCTGGGAAAATCTCTAAATGTACTAACCTTGCTTTTTGGCTTCTGTAGTTCTGTTTATACTAAATTGTTCATGTTAACTGAAGTATGTCAACCCAGGATATGATTTTTTTGCTTAAAAGCTCACCCTGAGAAAGGCCTAGAGCCACACTGGGATCCTAAATACCCAATATAGTCACCAGCAGGCTAATACAGAGTTTCTATTGTCTTAAACCCATGTCCAAGCAGTGGAAGGCCTGCAGCAGTGTTGCTTTACTCTTCACGCCACTCCTGTAGACAGAGAGCATTGGCTGCCCCATTTCAGTAGATAGAGAGCATTGGCTGGCCCATTTCAGTTCCGGATGCTCTTCAAGTACTGCTATGAACCTGGGGTGGGTTTTTTTTTTTGGATTTTATTTTTATTCTTGTGTGAGTGTCTGTGTGTGTCTGTGTGTGTTGTGTGTGTGTGTGTGTGTGTGTGTGTGTGTGTGTGTGTGTCCTCAGAGGTTAGAAGAGGGCACTGGGTCCCTGGAGCTGGAGTTATAGGTAGTTATGAGCTGCCTGACGTGAGTACTGGGAACTGAACCCTGTTTCCCTGTAAAAGCCATCTCTTGGCTAACAACTCAGGGAACACACAACCTAAAGCAAGACCTGGTTCAGACCACAACCACACTCCTACTGGCCCTGTCCATGTCCTTCTGCAGGCTACTAAACTCCCCATGGTTGTAAATACTGCTTCATCACACACTCCACTAGTTCCTGATACCTGCCAACCTCAGCACCATCCCCTGGCTTCCATGATGCCTGTGAATATTGGATAAAGATGCCTTTCCATCTAAACAACACAAGTCCACACCGAACTTCAGGGTGCAGGGCTGGCCCATGCAGGAACCAGGGACCTCTCTGCACCCTCTCCTGGATCCAATATTCCAACATCTTCCAACTTGCTCAGGACTGATCCTGTGATTGATATTCTCTCTCTCTTTCTCTCTCTTTCTGTGTGTGTGCACGCACTCACATGCATATCTGTATGTCTCTCTGTCTGTCTCTATAAGTTTCTCTGTCTGCCTCTCTCTCTCTCTCTTTCTCTCTCTCTCTCTCTGTGTGTGTGTGTGTGTGTGTGTGTGTGTCCTGCCCATAGCTAACAGAGGATGCCCGCTCAGGAATGACAGGAGATGCAATAAACATAGGCATAACTGAGAGATTCCTAAGACTCAGTCAGGCAAGGTTTGAGTCTGAGCACTTAAGGAGATCCCTACCAGATATTGAATAGCTCTGCTGAAGCCAGTAACCCCAGCACTCAGGAGACTGAGGAGGACCACACCAAGTCCTAGCCTGTACTTCATAAAAATTTTAAATTAAAAAACAAAACAAAAAATTCTGGTCAGCCTTTCCCACAGTGCGTACAGCCACCAGATGACAGCAGAGCTGCCCACTTCCAGAACTGACAATCAGATGACCAGGCATGTAAAGGCAAGCCCATCATTGACCTTCAACCCTGTGGAGGGAGGGGTGCACACGCGTGCACATACGTACCCACATCCGTATGAGAGGAAAGGTACAGACAGACATACAGGTGAACAGACTGCTAGAGTTGAGTTCCCTTCCTTTGTATGTTTTCTCCTTTCCCCAGCTGCCCTTGACCCTATCCATCCTTGTCACAGGTACCAGTGATAAAGGAAGAGTGGCTCCCTTCCTGCTCTGGTGGGGCTCCTAAAGCTGGAGCTAGAACAGACACATGACCCACAGCGCAGTGGCGCAGGCAGGATATGTGCAGAGACCAAGGAAACACAGAACTGGAGCTGCCTGGAGGCTAGTGTGGGAGGCGCGTGGAAGGGAGAGGCACCTTCTCAGGTGTGTTACTTTCTGGCAAATCTTGGGTGCAATGTCAACATATAGGCTGCCTTTGTTTCCTCCCAGCAGGCCTTCAGGGAAGCTATTACAATCCAAGTTTCACTGGGCCTGGACTGGATGATCTGGCCATGTAGAGATCCTACAGACAGCAGCTTAGAGCTGGGATTTGGCTCCTGTGTACCCTGACAGCAACTGAAAGCTGAGAAAGTAGGCAACTCATAGAGCTGAGACTTCCAGCCGCATTTGTCAGGAAGCAGGCACCTCCTGCCTAGGTCCCAAAGAAAGTTCTGATGTCTCCAGCCCTGTGGCTTGCTTCTGAGTGTAGTCTAGGAGGACCAGAAAGAGTGAGACTTGATCCCACACCTCTCCTTCCTCTGGCCTGGGGGAAGAAGCTCTGCCCAAGAGTTGCCTGACTTAATAGCCATTGAAGCATAAGCTATTTCTTGCACATTATCCATTCATTCCACATTACTGAGGGTGAGGGACATAACCTGAAACTCATCTTCTCCACCTGGCACTCCGTCCCACAGCAGGGACCACTCTGTAGGTAGAACTCGACAGCCTTTATCAAAACCAGCCACAGACGTCAAGGTCCCCTTCAAAAATAACTGAAGTCAGCATTGCTTCACACGCTCCATCTGTGTACAATCTGAGTAGATGTTTCCCTTCCTGCTTGACTTTGGTGGGACCTATGTCACCCTGTGAGATCTACATGTTTGGGGCAGAATAGGGGAAAGAATGATACAAGTCCTATTCCAGGAATCAGAATGGGCTAGACTGCCCCAAACAGCGGGAGAGCTCGCTGGGCACAGAACCGCTGGTAGCGACCAGCCAGCCAGAGATGAGGTGACACCTGCAAGAGAAAGGTTCCGGCGCCTGGGCACAAGACTTGCAAGCCAAGCAGAGACCTTAGGGAAGCTTGGACGTAGGGAGTAATGGGGAGAATCATCTGGAAGCAGAGGAGACACGAGAAGGAGGTGGTGGCGGGCGTCGAGCTCGAGTGGAGGCCGAACCGGGAGGCGGCGGGGGGAGAACTGATACAGATACAGTTCTGTAGACCAGATACAGAAGATAGAACAAAAACGTCCTAAGAGGCTAAGAAAGGGACAAAGAGAAACTGGACAGATGCGGAGAGCTCTTACGTGGAAAGCCAGGAGCAGGCAGTGGGTAGGGGAGTGAGGAGGTGCGGCCCCGCCCCTTGATCACTCGGGACCTCCGCGTCTCCTCCCCCGCAAGGGTGGAGCACTCGCCTCCAGCCCCGCCCCAGGTCCGCAGAGGCCGCCCCTAGGGACCGGTGGTGCGGCCCAGAAGATGGTGGGAGGCCCAGCTGGTGCGTTATCAGCCTCCTCCAGGAGCCGGCCCAAGGCACCGAGCGGCTGACAGTCTGAGATTAGGCCCCGGGAGGGTCATTAAGCTGCGGCCTGGCCCTGGCCCAGCCTCCTTTCCTCCTGATCCAACCAGGCCGGCAGGTGGGAGCTGGCGATAAGGACGGAGGTCTTGGCGGTTCTGGGGTGGGCACTCCCTCACTCCCAGCCCCTGGTCAGGACCGGAACATGGGAGTGGAGGAGGGCGGCTGTAGGTCAGTGTCATCCTAGGCCCTACAGGGGCAATCGCCAAGGCTCTAAGGGACAGGGCATCCCCGCAGTTGGGAAGTGGGGGTGGGCGACAGGGCTTGCTTCGGTGGAAGCAGGCCTCTCCTGTCAACACCTCACAGGTGGTTCTGCCCTGGCAGACTGGGGGCACAAAGGGAACTGAACTGAACCCACCTACGCCCCCACCCAACAACTTGAAGGCAGAGATGACAAGGAATGTGACCACCTGCAAGGGGATCTGATCTGCAGCCAAAAGGCCCCAGCCTGGAGCTGAACCAAAGAAGGGATATTTGTGTCTTAAGGGAGAGCTAGCCTCTACCATCCTCTGTCTCTCCTTCAGTGAGAAAAAAAAGCAGGGCCGCCTGGTCCTCTGGGTTTGCTTTCTGCTTTAATCAAGGGATAGTTGGAAAGAATAGGTACACTCTAGACGGGCAGAAATGTGTGAGGCTGCATGAGTTACAGAAACCCACAGAGGGCAAATGCTCAAAGCATCATCACAGGGGCAACCATCAATTCCTTAAAGCTGAAGACCAGAGAGGGAAGGAGACTTGCCCTAGATCACACAGCAAGGCAGAGAGACCTAGAGCAGAAACACTACTCCCCGTCTCTGCTCAGCTCTACTGTAACATGAGGGGCCTGCTCGACCGGGATTTTTGTCCCGCCCGCCCGTTCCCCCAGCCATTTAGTCCCAGAGACAAATCACATAGAGAGTCTACATTAACGATGAACTGACTGGCCCATTAGCTCAGGCTTCCTATTTGCTCCACCTTCTCCACACATTTCCACTGGATCTGGAAATGAGTCTGTTCTGGGTTATTACCACAGAAAGAGACACCAGTGTTGTTCAGTGAGACACACAGACATGGAGGAGCTGGGCCAGGCGGCACTTGCCTGAGAGCCTCCTGGCCTCTTCTCTTCCAGAGTAGTTCCCCTGACTCCCATCCCACCCAGGGCTGAGAGCCGAGCCAGGACACTGGTGAGGACTGGGTTCTATCTAGTCCATCTTGGCTCCACAGTTTTCTTTCCCATATGCTATCCCAACACTCTGGAGCCCTGGGAAGGGGAGAGAGCTGGACAGAGTGGGTGGCATGCTGTATAGGAAAAATCCAGAAGGTCCAGAGCTTCCTGAGTAATCCATAAATCCAATGGCCATGGACCCTAGAAGGCAGTTATGGAAAAGAAATGGACAGGGCCGTGCTTGGAGCCTGGAAGCTGGGTCTGAGTCTTTGCCCCAGAAGTGTAAAAAGTCTTTATTTTGTAGAAATCAGGGCCACTTCCATAGTTGCAGGAGGAGGAAGATGAAAGGTGAGGGCTCCTCAGAATTAGGCAGAAGACTCCAGGGCCACAGTACATCCTGTGTTCAGCTTGTTTCAATAGATTCCTGCAGAGCAGTGATGGGGTGAAGTGGTGGCATCGACTCTATGTGCCCTGTAGCATGGGGACTGGGGCCATAGATGAGCTTGTCACATGGGTGTGCTGCGGACCCTGCCCTCTTCCTCCAGAACGTTCTCGAAGGCATTCTTGTGCTCACTGGACCTGGAAAAGGAGGTAGGGCTTACGGGGTCATTGACTTCCCTTCCCCCATTTCTTTCTTTCTTCACCATCCTGCATCAGGCCTTCTCTCCAGAATTAGTGTCTGGCTCCCAGAGAGGCAGGGGAGTGGAGAGTCCTTCCCCTGAACATATCTGGACCTGTGTGCCTGCACTGGAGGCTCCTCAGAAACATCCCCACCCAAATCCCATTCTCCTCGTCTGTGGTTTCTCCTCCTTAGTGGTTTCCTCACTAAGCCTCCCAAGAACTCCCTTCCCACAGAGTCTTCTCCTACTCACCCTTCCACTGACTTCCCTTTCTGCACTGAACCCCTCCCCATGACACCCCTTCCCTTACCCCTGAATTGAACCTTTGTCTCCCTGTGGGATACTATAGTCCTCACAGAACACTCTTCACCTCACCAGCCCTTCCTCTTTGCTTCACACACCTTTCCCATCTGCCCCAGTAGCATCTCACCTAAAACCAGATGCCATTGAGGAGTATCTGCCATCCATTCCCACCAGGACCCCGTCTGCCTTGTTTCCAACAATCATGACCATGCTACCAGGCTCCCTGGAAATGAAGTTTGTCAGTTGCTCATCAATGACTGTCCGTTCTGCCCCATCCAAGAAGAGAGTACCCCCAGCGTTCCTCTGGACCCTGCAGACACCAGCTTCCAGTTTCCTCCTCCTCCTCAGGCCTCACATCCTCCTTCCTGATCCACCAGGAACGTGGGGAACACAGGCAGTTGTAAGACACTTGTCCTAAGTCTCAGGTCTCTTTCCACTGCCTCCAAACACACAACCTCAGCCCCATCATAAACCCAACAGGACTCAGAGTATATCCCAAATCAGGAGATGTGCTTAGTGGTCACAGAAGGCACATATAGGGCTAACAAAGCATTTCTAGCAGTAAGCTCCCATCTTTCACCCCTCAAACTGCTTTTGTGAGGGTCCCTTATACCTACTCAGCTTCAGGAATATGTCTTCAGGCATCCCACAGGCACATCATACCAGACATGCCACCCCCCAAGTCAACTCAGTTTGTTCTCAATGTCCTCTGCTCGGGGCGGGGGGCTTCTAGAGTCATCCCTGTACTCCCCCGTCTAGTGCCCTGTACTGCCTCTCTCTGTCAACTCCCAGCTTCCCTCCCAAGCATCTCTTAGATTCAGCCATTCCTTTCTGAACAGCCTCTGTCCCCTCCAGGTCCAGACTATCCCAGCTGCACCCAGTCTAGATCACTGGTGCTGCCAGGTCCTACTGACCTCCTCGGCCTCACACTGGAACTCTCTGTTCTTCTCCACCCCTGAACTCTTTGCACATACTCAGCAGGCCTTGCAGGGCTGAGGCTGGGTCCCTGGCTAACAGGCCACCTCGGTGAGACCTGGGGAAAGATCCCCTTGGGCCGATGTAGCTTTACCCAGGGGGACTCTTGATCTCTATACATTCATGCCTGGTACCAGTGCCAGGCCCCAAACTGGGGACTCATGGGTACTTTTCCTGCACCACCCCATCTTCTGACTGACTCCTTGTGTGTCAGGTTTTGGGGTAAATGTGCAATCGGTGAAACCTTGCTAACCCCTTTCGACCCCAAGCCAGCTCTGGCTGTGTCCCGCACTCTGCACTTTCTCTTGGCTGTATCTGACTTGAATTGCTTATCCAGTCTGTGTGCCTGTGAGGCCCTTTGCATCACGTGTGGCTGACCTTCCAAAAGGATGGGGCCTTCTATTTCAGGAGGAAGGTCAGTCTCCCATCCCAACCCCCATAGGTGGAAAAAAAAATTGAGACACTGAGGAGAGAAGACATTTCTCCCAAGTTCCTGTGGGGTAGGGGTGGATCGGGGAATGAGAGAGCCATGAGGGCAACTGACTGTAGGCCTGGGAGCCAGACAGGCCCAGAGCTGGTTCTGTCACTAACTTTTTCTGAGAACTTGAGGACCAGTTAGTTTCCCTTCCTCACAGTGACAAGGCTTTAACCAGAGCTCCTGAGGTCATCCCCTACTAGAATAAAAGCAACTGTTCTGGTGCCACCCTGAGCACTGAGGGCTTCCCAGCCCCAGGCCTTCTTCACACAGCACTCACGGCTCTTCCTGGCACCAGAAGTGGTTGACAGCGAAGACGATTGCAACCAGGACCAGGAACACGGCCACAGCAATAAGGCCCTGCATCCAGGGCTGGAGGTTCCCCAGACCTGAAAAAGGAAAAGGAGCTTCAGGAACAGGAGAGTCTTGGGACTGTGTCAAAGGCCAACAGCCTCTGTAGGGCCAAGTGAGACATCTGAGTGGCTGGAGTGGACATGAGTTAGGCCTGTCTACTCCCCTAGGTAGGAGAGGGAAGGATGGGGGCTTAGAGCCTACTAAAGAAAACCTAAGCAACCAAATAGGGAACATACATCAGAGTTTGCTCTGAGGCCTGGCACCCAGGGCCTCCCTTCCGGCATACACGCCCCCTACAGTCACATGCAGGCCCCCTAGGAAGTACAAGAAAACAGGGACCAAAGGGCAGCTTCAATGGCTGGCCTTGGCCCTGTCAGCTAGGAGTGGCCCCTCTTCCTCCCCCGCTGGCCCAGAGTTGCCAGGCTAAGGCTGGCATCCGGCAGATCCAGTTCTTGAGCATAAAGCTTCTTTGGGAAGATTAGGAGGGGTGAGGTCCGCCCTGGGCTGCTCAGCACTGGGCTCAAATGGGGTGCAGGACTGTAAGAGAGGTAAGATAGCAGGGAATGGTGGGCTCCAGATTGGAGCCCCTTCATCCTCTCCAGCAGGGTGGCCAGGAGGCAAAGGTCAGAGAGTAGGTTAAGGTCTAGCCTTGTACCCCTTCTGCTTTTTCACCCTTGACATCAACCCCAAGCCTTAAAACTTCTCAGAAGCTTCTGCCCTCAGGCCACTAGCAGCCCCAAGGAAGACCATTCTCCCCATTAGACTGAGGACCTCACTCTCCAAAGACAAGGGCCTCAAGAGGAAAGGGGATAACAGGAAGCTTGGGAGAGGTCCTGCCTTCAGACAAGACAACCTCTAAGACTTGAGCCATCCTACGTTATGAGAAGCTGAGCATCAAAAGACTTCAGCTTGCCTCATTCCCATGCCGAAGTCCTTCTTTGAGTCCACTTTGATATCTTCTGCTGCAGTGAAGACTTGCCTAGTCTTAGTACTGTCTCTGAGGCTGGCAGATGTTGGGAAAAGGGAGGATCCTGGAACTCTCTGGTTGTAGCCATGGCGACACTAGGCTAGCAACCGGGTAGCAGAAGATGCACAGTACAATTGCTCGGCAAGGGCCATTGTTTTGGGTTGCCCCCATCCCCGCCCTTGCCAAGAAACACTGGCTCAGGTCCATCACTTTTTCTGGCCAATGATGCTCTGGCATTGGGAACAACCCTGGGAGGCCCCTTCCCCATTTCCTTCCGTGGTTCTTACAGCTAACTCCTCCCTCACAAGACACCAGGGACCACAGTCCTCTGCTCCTCCTCTTGTGGCTCTAGGAAGCAAGTGGTAGAGTCAAAGGTGGGGGGAAAAATGGTCTGGGGCTGACCCATGTAAGTTACTAGACCTCTCTAGTACTTCAGTTTCTCAGAAGGCCTCTGAGACATGGGATTCAGAGGACACAAATATACATAAGCATCTTTGCCAACCCCGAGACACCAGACTACTGGATGTAAAGCCCTTCCAAACCTCCAACCTGGCAGCAGCTCGGAGATGGCAGGGCGAGGTTTACTGAGAATGAATAAAAAGACTAAGTCTCAGAGTGGGGCGGTAATTTCCTCAAGATCACACAACACAACAGAAAGAGCTTGGTGAAGAGCACACCCATGGTCTGCTCTGGAGAAAGTGAGTAAAAGAGGGCTTGGGTCATCCAAGAGGCAGAGGCAGGCTATCTCAGTGAGTTCAAGGCCAACCTGGTCTACATTAGGAGTCTCAGGATAGAGAGAACCTGTCTCAAAACAAACAAACAAACAACAACAACAGAAAAAGGACTTAGGCCAAAGCCAAGGACTCAGGACAGCTCCTGTACCACCACTACCCGTCCTGCCAAGAGCAAGCATTTGAGGGTGCTTTGGGACCACTCCCAGCCTCAAGTTCCTAGCCCCTGCCCTCAGTACCCAGTCATCTCTGGGTCCTGCTGTGAGGTTTGGATCTCAACTCCTGTCCCTCCCCTAACCACCAGAGCCAACATGTTCCCTGCTCTCCCACTTCACACTGGAGAAAAACAAATCTCAGAGCCTAAGTCAGAGGAGTGTGTCTGGCCCAGTGCCTGTTCCCCCTCCAAAACACTACGGTATTGCAGGTCACCACCCATCCCACCCAGGTCACTGTTTTCCCGACCAGCCCTTTCCTCCCTGCAGCCCAGGTGCTCCTGTCCTGTGCTACCTTGCTGACAGCTGGCAGGTGCCACTGCGGAGAGCAGACCCAGCACGAGCAGGCTGAGGGCCAACATGGCTGCAGGCAGCTGTAGGGCTTTGGTCCACTGCTGGTGTTTGGACTCCCGGAGCTGCTGGAGGTCTGGGGTGTTCCTATGAGATCAGCTGGGGAGCAGTCAGGCCCTGTAGGAGAGGCATGGGATTGGGTTGGTTAGGCAGAAAGGGAGGGAGGGTGGGGAGGAAGAACTGGCAGGCTGGTGACGAGAAACTGCCCTTCCTCCTATGGAAATGAGCTGCCAGGCCTGGCTGTTAGCCCAGCCCAACAAGTTGGCACTTAAGGTACCCCCGTCAAAAGCCAGTTAAGGAGGTGGGCCTGTGAATTGAGGAAGTAATGGGGAAGTCCCAGCCCCCTCCAAGACCCACACTACCTCAGAAGTCCCCCTCTGGAGCTTACCTTTCCTGGCAGTGGGGCTGGGCTCTCTGGGAAAGGTGTGACACATTTTCAGTCCTGCCTTGAATGGGCTCAGTGGGTGGGGCTGTTTGGAGGACTGACAGTGAGATTAAGACACTTGCTGGCTGACTCAAGGAGTCAGAGGAAAAGCAGCCAAAAAACTTAGGGAAGGCTCACCTGCCCGCTTTCTCCACAGCTGTCTTACATTCTGCCCTCCCTTTACCTGTTGCTGCCCCACCATGCCAGACACTGGGTCCCACCGGAGATACAACCTCACTTCACAATCCCTAGCCCTGACCAATCCAGTTGTTCCCCACGCCTTTCTCATAGCCGGGTTCCACATTTCCAGTCCCCAGTAACCTGGCAGGAACCAGACAAGATTTGACTTGATCAGAAGCCTCAACGCCTGTCTTCAGATCCACCTCCATTCATCAGAGGAGGTTGTGCAGAACAGAGATTCCAAATGCCAGGCCCATACTATAGCCAGGAGTAGCCATGAGGTAGTTCTTCTGTCTCCAGACATAGATGCCATGAGCCAGGCCCCACAGAAGCCCACCCCCCACTCCACGAGACACATAGCATCCACCTGACTTTCCAGACACTAAGAATGACCCAAGTACCTACTGAAGTCTGGGGCTGAAGGTCATTGTGGGCCTCATTGCCCCAGCCACCCCAGAATACAGGAGCTGGGATGCTAGAGCGGGATAGACCCCTTTCCTAAGGAAGGGAGGGGAAAGAATCTCTTGGCAGTCCCTGTTGCTTGCATGGGTTCCTGAAAAGACATTGCAAGCAACTCTTCCCTGTGGACACTCAGATCTTCTGCTGTCTTGGCTCCAGGCAGGTACTCAGGTACCTTTGAGAAACCCCAGGGCACAGTCACAGGCCCATCTGTCCTTGAATACAGAACGTGGAGCCTGTGATCCAGGTCCCACACAAGTCTAAGTTCAAGTTTCAGAAGAGCCCATACCAACCTGGCTTGATCAGGTTCAGAAAGGATGAGTTTGGAAATAAGATGGCTAAGAATACATGGCTGTGACATTAAACACTGGCAAAGGCACTGTTGATGGTACGGAGCCTGAACTAGGACTTCTGCGGCACTGCTTGTCCTGAGTCACATTTGCCAGCAGGTCCTAGTTCCTGTTCAAAGAGAAAAGAAAAAAATCAAAAAAAAAAAAAGGAAAGAAAGAAGAAAGGAAATGCTGGCAGATAAAGAGAGGCTCAGAAACCGGGCAGTGGTGACGCTTTTAATCCCAGCACTCTGGAGGCAGAGGAAGGCGGATCTCTGTGAGTTCAAGGTCAACCTGGTCTACAAGAGCTAGTTCCAGGACAGGCTCCAAAGCTACAGAGAAACCCTGTCTCAGGAAGAAAAAGAGAGAGAGAGAGAGAAAGAAAAAGAGGCCTGGAGATGACAAAGTTGATGTCCAGAGTCAGGGACGGAGACTTGAGCCTGCTTCCTCTGAGTGTCTGCCTACTCATGCATATGCACTGAGCCTGTGACCATGTGACAGTGGGTTCTTCTCCAAGGGGCTGTAGGGGAACTCTTCATGGGCTTGAGCGATACCATCCATACATGTGTAACCTGTTTTTAACGTGGGCTGAGGATTTCAGGAGCACTCAGGAGCAGGCGTGACAGGCGTTAATGAACAGCCAGAGAACCGCTGGTTGGAATGAAAGGAATGGGGCGGAATTTAACAAATATCCACCAGGCCTTCCTCAGTGGTTTAAAGCAGAGGACAGGGGACCAAGGTCAAATCCTCATTGGAAAAAAATGAAAAGGCGATCATAGATGGGAGAGGCAGACTTAGGGACTGAGCTGCTTTAGATGGGGCTTTGAACAGGGCTTGGGAGGTAGAAAAACCAGGGTGTGGGCACATGACTAGCTGGAGAGGATAGTGGGTGACTCTCAGGCTAAGTTTCTGACTTGGGCAACTGAGTGGGTGGCAGTGTCTCAAGGTGGGACAAGTGGCTTCCCCAGGATGCAGTGTGTGTGTGTGTGTGAGAGGGGGGGGTATGTGTGTGTGTGTGAGTGTGTGTGTGAGAGAGAGAGTGTATGTGTGATAGAGTGTGTGTATGTGAGAGTGTGTGTGTGTGTGTGAGAGAGAGAGAGAAAGAGAGAGAGAGAGAGTGTGTGTGTGTGTGTGTGTGTGTGTGTGTGTTGAAGTGAGAGATCAAACACAGGTATTTCAAAGAAAGAGGGGGCAGGATGAGGCAGGAAAGTGAAATCCCGAAATAGAGGGATACTCCAGTAGCCAAGGTGGAGAGATCCAAAGAGAGGTGTGCAGGGAGGTCCCTGTGGTGGTACCCACTCACTGGCTCATGCCCTCAGGGAACACCCCAGCCTCTGGCACCAGTATGGGAGACCCAGTCTCTTTCCCCAAGCACCCCCAACTTCCCTGAAACCCCAGCAGGAAGCAGAGACTCCCAGAACTATACTTTGGGCACAGTAAGGGATGATGAGTAGAAAGGACACCAGGTGACCAAGGGAAGGAAACAGCTCCCAGGTCAAAGTCCCAGGCTTTAAAGCTAAAACAAGTTGTTCCGGAAAGCCAGCAGAGGGATGGGGGTGGAGGGGACTCTTGGCTTTAAGGCTAAGTCCCTGATCCCTGGAAGTTCTCATTCAGGGAAAGGCTTGTCTCCCTAGTCTTACGAACAACATCCCTGTCCCCAAGGTAACAAAGAGGTCCCTGGTTGTCTGGCTGAATCCCAAAGTTTGGGTGGGTCTCAGCAGCTCTTACGGCTGGACCTGGATCCACACCTCAGGCAGCTGTTCCATCCTGCACTCAGGTCCCCCCTCCTGTTTCTTGCACAGCTCTCATCTGTAATCATCTGACCCCTCCACATAACTTCCACCATACTAGACCTGGCGGCAGGCTTATCCTCAAGAGTGCAATTTTCCCGTTTCCCACATCCCTCCCTCCTCTCCGCCCTCCAACATCCTACCTGCCATTCTACCTACTGCCAGGAGGTGGCACTGTGTGGCTCCAATCCCAGGTTGTGCTGGCCACACAGTTCACCATGGAAGATTAATGAGCTTCCCTCTCTCTAGCCGCCCCACTCCCACCCTGTTTCAAGGGTGGGTTACAGGAAGGTAAAATGAACACTGACATATAACCAGCCAGTGGTGATGGAGGCGTGGCATATGTTGTACATAGAGTTCCGATGTACCAGAAGATGACTGGGCTTCCTGCTGGTGATGCTCTGGGGTGGGGCAGTGTCAGACAACGTAGAAAGACATGATGGGGAAGGCCATGCACGTAGAGTTCTGACTGAGAACAGGCCCGGTGACACCTTCAAGAAGGGTGTTTGATTTCTTTCGTTTTTGTTGCTGTTTTCCCCCTGTGGTACTAAGAATTGAATCGAGGGCCTAGTTCATGCTAAGTAAGCACTCTGCTACATCCCCAGCCCTCAAGGTGGATGTTCAGCATACAAAGGTAAAAGTCCTCTTCACTCATTTTTTTGTAATATCCTTCCTGTTAATCTTTGCTGTAAGCCTGAAAATTCCTGGGGACTGTCTCATTTGGGCTTTTCCTGGTCCATAAAATAATGTTCAAACTTCTGCCCAGGTGCCTGAGGGGCAGGACAGTCAACCCTCCTCTTCATCCTTGTCTGGCCCAGGGTCTCCTGTCCCCTGACCTGATCCACACAGTACATAGCCCTCTGCCTGGAGTGCTCTCTTCAAGTTCCTCCTAGCAAAGTGATCTTCCAAGTCTTGCTTTAAAGGTCACTTTCTCCAGGAAGACTTCTTTGACCTCTGTCCCCTCCCCTCACCTTCCCTGGAGTCTTCTCTACTCCTATGTTCATGGCTGTTCTCACAAACTGCAATGCCATCTGGTTGCTGTGTATGTGCACTTAGTACTTATTGCCTGCAAGGACAGATCACACACACACACACACGCGCGCGCTTTTATTTTTACCTCCAGCGCACAGCATGAGCACAATGCCCTACACCACATACTCACATACATTTTATGAAATTAAATCTGAGAATATTCAATGCCTGGCCTGACAGGGTAGAAGGTAAGGAAGTGAGCGGAGGGATAGAGTAACTAGCTACAGGTGGGCCCTTTGTCTTCCGCTAGTGCTAGCTCTAGGACAGTGGTCCCCAGAATCTCTGTTGATAAGTGAGAGCCCTTGGAGCTGTCCAACCCTAAGGAGAGAATGTTTCAGAGAGGGAACTGAACTACCCCTATAGGAGTACCAAGGAAGGCAAAAGACCATGTCACCTATGGTCACCCATGAGGGTGTCTGCAGAGAGCTAAGCTAGATTGGTTGGGGAATGGAGGCTCCCCTCCACTCTCAGATCATTTCACTAACTGGGCCACTTTCTGTTTATACTCCCTACAGCTTGTGAACTTGCGCAGGGGATACCACATCTGGCTTTTCACTAACCTGTAAATGGAATTTGCAAGTTTCTTCCATTCGGAATAAAGATTGCAAACCACGGTCCTCAGATGCCGACCCTATCACCCCCAGCTGCTGTGGGTATTTATTATTCATGTTCATCAGTAGGTAACCATAGTAGTCGCTGAAGCTTCCACAAATCTGGTCAAGTGCATTATAAAGGTACACTTAAATTACTTTATCACTCTGTGTTCCAATACACTTTGCTTGCAGTAATGTACACTTTATTAGATGCTTCTGAAAACATTTTATTGAGAAAGAAACCACAGGGGGCCAGCAAGATGGCTCCTTGGGTGCTATACTTGCTGTACAAGCCTGACAACCTGAGTTCCATACCTGGAACCATATAAAGGGAAGAGAGAACCATCTCCACAAAGTTGGCCTTTGACCTCCATATGTGCACTATGGTTTGCTCACCTCCAAATACACATCATACACACACACACACACTCACCACACACAATAATAAATAATAATAATGTGTAGATGAAAGGAGCTGTAAGCATTTTTGAACCATGGAACAAAAGAGTTAAGGAGTCCTGACTCTTTGGTGAGTCTGGGGCAGGTCTGTTCAAGGCCGTACCATGTGATCTCAAGATCAGACTTGGAGAAAGGCTAGTGACTCTCTGGATAGAGGCTGTCTGTTCCTCAGAGAGGGGCTATGATTGGGGCAGACAAGTACTCGGCCACACAGGTGATCCCAGAGCTAGGAACTGAAAGAGGCAAAGGGTACTAAGCCCAGAACATATAGAGCCAAGGAATGCACTGGCTGCTGCTCCTGAGTCCTAGGAGACCCCAGTGGGCCAGGAAGATTTATGGTGAGGACCCCCCAGAAGAAAAGATCAATCAAACCCTCCTATTGCCTCCTCACCCAGCCCAGAAAGTAAGGAGGGGGCCCGCAGAAGGCCCAGGGCCAAATCTTTCCCAATGCCTTCTGCACAGTTCTGCTGCCCATCAGGGCTCCAGGCCAGCAGGGAACCAAACTGGGATACAAGCTTCTCTCCTGACCTACAGGCTCACCCTGAATGATGCCATTTTGCTCCTCGTTTTTCAGCTGAGGAAAATATGACCCTAAAAGATTCCAAGTGAGTGCCACACAGTCAATTAGGAGCCACAGGACCAATCCCAGGCAGTTCTTTATACAGCCCAGGGCTCAGCCCCTCTCCCCAGCCCTAACTTATTGCTCACTTTCCCCAATTTTACCCCAGTATGCTTTCATGTATTCATTCACTACATGTTTGCTGCCTACTAGAGAACCAGAAATACCATAGTGGGCAAGACAGATCTTATTACATATAGGTATGAAATTGCATCACACCAGCTGGGCAAGGCACTACCTGCTATAGTCCAGCACATGGGACACTGAGGCAGGAGGGTCATTGCAAGTTCAGGCTACATAGTGAATTCTATGTCTGTTTGAACTACAGAGTGAGACTTTATGTCCAAAAAGGAGGGGGTAGCTGGAAAGATTGCTCAGGGGTAGAAAGTGCATACTACTTTTGAAAAGACCTGAGTTTAGTTCCTAGCATCCATATTAGGTGGCTCCCAACCACCTGTCACTCTAGCCCCAGGAGACCTGACACTCTCTTTTAGCCTCTGCAGGCACCTGTACTCACACGCGCGCACACACACACACACACACACACACACACACACACACTATTGAAATTAAAATCAATCTTTTATTAAAAGTTACAGTCTTACTAAATGTCTCAAAGCTGGTATTTGGACACTGTGTACCATCTAATCTGGAAGATCAGGAAAAGATAACAGGAAGTGTAACATTCATTTAACAAGTATTTATCCAGGGCCTCCTACTGCACCATTCAATATAACGAATCATTTTTTTCTGCACCTTTGGAGTTGATGCTTTGTAGGCTCTGCCAGGAAGCAAGCACACAAAGTCCAACGGAGCTGAGGTTTGGCTATGAAGCATCTCCGCATGGGCCCCTGTGGTGCCAGCTAGTGAACTTTGGGGAGACAGTTTCATCCTGAGGTCTCAGATAATCAGTGGATTGATTGACCCCTCCATGGACTCACATTAACATTTCAGAAGGAGGCAGAAGGACCTGTTTGGATGAAGTAGGTCTCTGGGAGCACACCTACAAAAAAAAATTTGTTTTATCTCTTGCCCCTCCCTCTTTATCCCTGTATATCCTGTGTCCTCTCTTCATCTCCCTCTCTATCTCCCTCTCTTTCTCTCTCTCTCTCTCTCTCTCTCTCTCTCTCTCTCTCTCACACACACACACACACACACACACACACACGCATATATATATATATATATATATATATATAGAAAATCATCAAAGATTCTGAGTATTAACTTTAAGGATAGTTTGAATTTTCTAAAGATACTAGGAAGCTGAGGAGGAGTATCTTTAAAACAAAAACAAAGGAGGGAGGGAGGGAAGGAAGTCAGGGAGGCCGGAAGGAAGGGGGCCTATAAGGCTTGCGGATGACATTGCAATAGTGTTGAAGGGCTAGAGAGGGCCTGGAGAGATGGCTCAGTGGCCAAGAGCGCTGGTTGCTCTTTAAAAGCATCTAGGTTCAATTCCTAGCACACATGGCTGCTCACAGCCATCTGTAACTCCTGTACCAGGGGATTCAACACCTTCTATCCTCCACAGGCATTGCCCATGCATCCCACATACAGACATACAGGCTAAACACACATACACATAGAATAAAAATAAATAGCCAGGTGGGAGTGATGCACACCTTTCATCCCAGCACTCCGGAGGCAGAGGCAGGTGGATCTCTGTGAGTTCAAGGCCAGCCTGATCTACAAGAGCTAGTTCCAGGGCAGTAGGGCTGTTACACAGAGAACCCTGTCTTGAAAAATCAAAAATAAATAAATATAAAAATAAATATTTTTATTGGGTTTGAGAGCTTGAGTCCTGAAATGTGACCAATGCAAACTGAAACCCCAGCTTTGCTTTTCTCTTATGGCATGACTTCAGCAAGGCCCTTACATCTTGAGTGAGTTTATCCATCTGTACAAAGGGATATTATTAGCTGCTTCCCCTTGAGCTTGTAGAGAGACTGAGAGGAGATTAATGAAAAACACCTGACTGGTGCCAGTAGGAGCAGGAATGACGGCTATTGATGGGCATGCTTGTCCACTGTGTCATATCCCACCCAGAAGTGATGCTTCCTAGCCTGGACCACTCTCCCAACTGGCATCTCAGAAGTAAATGTCACCTGGTGGTCTGTGCCTTTAATCCCAGAGAGTCTTTATGAGTTTGAGGCCAGCCTGGGCTACATAGTGAGCTACATGGTGAGACCTATCTCAAAAGAAAGAGTAAGATGTCCAAACTGAGCTCCTGAGCTCAAACCACTGAACATTTTCCCCTCCACAGGTTTCCCTTGACATATGGCATTCCACCCTCCCTGTGGTTGCCTTTGACTTTCTCTCTGACACTCTCCACACCGAGCTGCCAGTAAATCCTCTTGACTCTTTCTAAACATATCCACCCTGAGCCCCGTCCCCTCCCTTTCCAGGTTTGCTTCAAGTTCCCTGTTGTCAGCTTGTGGCTTCCCATGGTCTGACCTCCTCACTCCTGCTTATGTTCCACTCCATCTACTCTCAGTGTGGCAGACAGAAATTCAAGCTAAACCTTAATTTGTGACCTAGTCAAAACACAAAAGCCCTAGCCATCAGAATGGCCTAGCTTCTCTACGTGATATCTCTTTAACCTGTCCCCTGCTCCCTCTTCCCTTACTCTAGCCACACCTGCCTTCTGCTGATCCTGGCCACAGCAGGCCCACTTGGACTTCAGGGCCTTTGCACTCCCTGTGCTCTCCCTGTGATAGATACTCTCTTCCAGATGTCTTCATAGCTTTCTCTTCATCTCCCCTGGGTCTTGACTCTAAGGTCATTTAATCCCTGAGGCTTTCCAATTCAGACCTTTGAATCCCTGAAAATTCAGCTATATAAATCCCACCTATTTCCTTTTCTAGTTTTATTTTGCTCTTTGGCATTAACCCCCTGGAATCCAACATTTATTTAATTTATCTCCTGTTCTCCATTTTTACTATCAGGAAAATTCCATGTTCACTGTTCTATTTCTGGCCTGGTGTGTGGGAGTTACTGGGCAATAGGAACCATCTTTCAAAAGTGGCATCTCAAGAGTGGTATTGAAGCAGTGAACCTGGAGCCTTTCCAGTCATACCAGACTGTGCTTATCTCTCTCCCAATCTCTAGCCAAATCAAGGAGAGGGGCACAGGTATGGGACGCAAAACCAGACTCTATCCTGATGAAGATGGAGCTATGGAAAAGCCAATGAAGGGAATACCTTTGTGCAGGGACTTTTCATCTTCTGTATGGCATGGGCCTCTTGGACAGTGCGGTGCAGTCTATGCAGTCTTATAAAATGAATGTCTTAAATACATAAAATTAAAAGCAGAATTATCATAAAAACCAATGAAACAAAAATACAACCCTTAAGGTATGTTAAAATATTATATTATGGTAGCTGGACATAATAGCACACACCTACAATCCCAGCACCTAGAAAGCCAAGGCAGGAGGGTCACAAGTTTGAGCCTAGCCTAAACAACATAGTAAGATTCTCTCTCATAATAATAACAGTGATTAGTGATAATGATGATTAATAATAATTGCCTTAAATTCAAGGGGAGAATGATCATAGATAACATATCAATGTGATCTAGCACAACTGGAGAATGATTCCATTGGTGGCAAAAAGTCCCAGATGCTGGTGGTGCTACTACGATGCCCTCTGTGTGTGCTCTCTGTGCGCCCTCTTTCTCCGATGGGAAGCTGTCCCAGTCAAAGCCACTAAAAATAAGATGTAATATTTTTCCCCATCATGTCTGTGTTCTTTCTGAATTCTCTCCAACATGTTGGGTATCTGTGGGCCCAGGTTTGAGAGGGCTGCTCTGAAAATAATCAAACCATTCACCCCTTTGCATCAGTCACACATCCCTAAAGCACTGGTCTATTGCGCACCCTCCCTGGAGTCCGGTGAGAGTTTTCACATGAGGTGGGACTAGTACTCTGTGCAGGGTAGTACCTGCTCCTGGAGATCTGAGCCCCAGTGGCTCACCAACAGTAGGGAAAGGAGGCAGGACACACACCGCCACCCAGGATATAGCTTAAAAGATGCTGGGAGTTCGAGAAGAAGCATGGGGGGGGGGTGGACACATCATCAGAGACACTCTAACCAGAGCCTACTATTGTTGCTGGTGATAGGGTATTATCTTGAGAACAGCAAAGGTGTAGTCTGGAAAGGAAAGAAAAACCGAGGGGAGAGCAGGGAGCAGTGTTTCTCTATGTTAATCTTGGGCTGTTTCTCTAGGCCACTGCCTGGAAAGTGCAGGGTCTCCCCAGGACCTGTTTGTTTCTCTTCTTCCCCCACCTCTGTCCACGCTCCAGAGCTCTGAGTGCCATCAATGTGAGTGATGGCAGGCTAATCGTGTGTACTTGGGTCTGTGGAGGGCCCCTTGTCTCTCTCTGAGGACTCTCCAGCAAAGACAAGAGCAGGACAAAGGCTCCCCTCCCCCTGGCCTGGGACTGCCCTCATTAGCATCATGGGAGCCTGCCAGCAGGCTCCATGCTTCCCGTAGCTCAGCGCAGCGCAGCCAGGCAACTGGACAAGCCAGCGCCTTTGGCACAGCCCCAACCCGGCAGATGTGGACCCTGAAGGGCCTACAGCCAACCCGAATACCCCCACCCACACACCCAAAAAAAGCAAGGCAAGCAGTCACTGCCTTGTCCTGCCTGCACAGGACCTATTTCTGTTTGCATTGTCACACCCACAGCCAACGCCAAGAGAGGGGGAGAAGCATAGAGTCCCCGAAAGGAGACACCTGTCTCCAGGAGCTAAACACCGGAGACTGTAATGTTACCTCTGTCTAGACTTGCGGGGCACAATCGCAGCAGCACGACTAGGCAGTCTTAATGTTTAGGTGCCCAGTTGAGACCGCAGCTTTAGGGCAGTGGCAGACAATAGACCGGGCTGCTAGCACGCCAGCAATGCAAGTACTCAGCAGTTCTCAGCGTGCTAAGGCAGGTAACACCGCAGAGCTACTACGAGGTCCCAGACGGGTCCTCAGAGATATTGGCTGGGGGTTTGGGGATGGGAGTGCCTGTAGCTATCTGGATCCCACCTATTCAGGGGTAACAGAGTGGGGGGTGAGAGTGATGGGCAAGCCTGATAGCCCATTGAATGCGTGGCGCCCAGGGAATTGCTAGAGAGAGGGGCGGGAGCGCTGAGAAACAAGCCTCCCTTAGCCTGTGTGGGAACAGTAAGAGGGCAGAAGGCCCAGCCCCTTGAGATCCCCCAGAGCCTGGGACTCAGGAGCACCGAAGGTCCCAGGCTGCAGCTGGGTGAGCCATGAGGTGGGAAGGGATGAGGGCCCTGAGCTGCCAGGGCTCAGCTGGCCAGGTTGTCACAGGCATTGGGTGGGAAAAGGTTTTCTAGCCTGGTCCCATAGCTCTCTGTAGATCTCAGGAGGGCAAGGGTCTTGGAAGACTTTGTCACAGGGTGGCAAAGGGGTGGGCAGGGGTAGGTGATATTATTGTCAGACTACTATCTGCATAATGGAAATTGAATGAGGACACAAGGGGTCTCCCCCAAATCAGGGAACTCATGAAATAACCTGCACACGCATCTCCCAATTGTATGGGGCCAGCCTCTGACTTCCCCTCAGAGGACTCTCTGTGGTAATCATAGCACCATCCAGGACTGATTTGCTGTGGGATGAGAGACTGGCTCTGAGCAGCTTCTCTCTGGCCCATTTGACCTCCCTGGCCTCTGTAAAATGGAAGCACATTTCCCTGTCCTGGATCCTTGAGAGGACATGCACCCTTCTGAGCATGTTCCTTCTGAGAGGAACTTCTGTCCTCTTTCTGATCTCCCTAGGCTTAGGGCCTGTGCCAAAACCTGTTCTTCCCTGGCAGCTCACTCTTCCCCATCAGCACCTTGGTGTGACTGTCCCATTGGGGACAGACATGTCTACAGAATGGATTTTGAATAGACAGTGCTGGGAAATGTGTTAGAATTAAGAAAGAGCAGTTTGGTCCTATGAACCACCACAACAACCAACATGGCACGATCCATAACCCTAAGGGTGTAACATACTTTGGCAGGAACCAACAGTTCCCTAATTGGAATTAAGGTCTACTTAACAAGCGGAAACCTATGCCTGGTACTAGAACCCCAGCCGACTACTCAGGGCTAGTGAAATCACAGACCTTGGGGGAGAGCCTACACCTGCTACCCCCAACCACCTTCTAAATAGTTGTCCCTTTACCCACAGATAAGTGTAGTTCTCACCCATCATCAAGGAAAATTCTCTTTGCAACAGACAGAGACCACTATAGAAAACCACAATCAATCAAAATGCAGAGTTGTGGAGCCGAGTCCTAACTGACACATCTACAACACCACTCCTGCACCGAAGGCTCAGGGAGCACTGCAGAAGAAAGGGCAAAAAGATTGAAAACGCCGAGAAGTTGCTTCTGAGATTGTGTCTCCTAGATCAGAGAAGCTGAATCCACAAAATCTCAACAACGTGGCTGCTTAAGAAGACCTAAGCAAGTTCACCACTAATCAAACGAAAGCTCAGATGTCCCCAACCCTAGACAGGGAACTAAAGGGCAACTCAAGGATGCTGAGAGCAAGAGAAAGAGCCAGGAATTAGCACACCAACTGACATCCAATACCAAAAGACCAGCCCTGAAAACATACATACAAATAACATTACATGACATGAGCAGGTGGTATTCATATATTTAGAAATGTGTGTGTGATAACACATATGTGTGTAATAACAACTTAAAAGAGGCCATGATTTTGAAAAAGAGCAAAGGAGGAGGTACAAGGGAGGAGTTGGAGGGAGAAGAAGGAAGGGAAGAATGATGTAGCTATTATACTCTCAGAAAAAGTTAAAAAATTATAATTAAAAAATCTCCTTGGAGGTTTGTTCCAGAGGATTCTAGGTTCTAGTTCTAAGTTCCAGGGTTCTGCAATCCTATCCTTCTCACAGTCCCACCCGGGTCTCCATGACAATAGAAAGCTCACCTCAGCCTTCTGGCCAGCAGGCCATCATGCTATGCTATGGATGCTGTGGCTCTCTGACTCCTTACCTGTGTCCATGCCTGCAGCTGACCTCCGCTGTGGTTACCCACAAAGTCCCCAAAGCATGTTCTGACCACCCTCTGATTTGCTCACAAACCTCACTATGGCTCCCATTGCTCTCAGGGAACATCAGATTTCTGGTGACCAGACCCCAAGACTTCTCCAGCCCAACACTTAAACCCCACCAACCAAGGCCACAGTCTCCAAAGCACATCCCATTCTTCCCAGTGCTGTGCCTTTTATTCATACCTGCCACCCAACTTCCATTTCTCTCTGTACCCTTGATAAAGTCCTACTTATCTCTCCAGAGCTAGTATTCTCTGAGAAACTTCCCATGACCATTAAGTGAGCTCACTCTTCTCCTGGTTGGCCTCTAGGACAGTCCTTAATGCATGGCTTCAACTGCCCAACTGATCTGTGTCTGCAGCATGGCCTGGTTCAGCAGAGGAGACAGAAAGTGATCAGTAACCCAATAGATGAAGGTCTAAAGCTTTACTGGTCAAAAACCAGTATCTGCACATGGCCTTTTGCAGTTAATTCAGATTAAACACAATGACAAACTCAGTTCCTTGGTATGTCAGTCATCCTTCAAATACTGAAAAGATACATGTGTTTAATAACTGTTGTGTTGGACAGGGCAGGTCTTAAAGTTTTCCATCAGCTTTGGAAGTCCTAAGGACAGCCCTGGCCTGAAGAGGTGATGACTCAATGGACCTAGTGATGAGTTCCAGCTCAACCTACCTCCTACTCCATGACTCTTGTTGTGATGGTTATTCTTGGTTGTCAATTTGACTATATTTGTAATGAACTATAGTCCAGTAACAGAGGGCAAACCTGTGATCCGGATCATTGAGGATGAAAGACAACATGCCTTTGATATGGTTTTTGAGGTTGGAAGGCACAGGCTTTTGATCCAGATCACCTTCTGCTAGAAATCTATAAAGGACAATGGAAGAAGGAAAGCTTCCTGCTTGCTTGTCCTGCCTTTCTAGTACACCTGTTCCTCCCCTGACATTGGAGCCTACTTCTTCAGAATTCCAGCATATACAGAAGACCAGTTGAGACACCCAGTCTTGTGGGACTGAGCAGCTACTAGATTCACAGCCAGCCATTGTTGGATTGGTTAGACTGCAGCCTGTAAGTCATTCCAGAGAGATGAGAGAGAGATGCACTCCATAAATTCTGTGACTCTAGAGAACCCTGATTAAGACACTTGTTTCTCTGAATTTCACTTTTCATTTTTGCAGCCTGACCCAAACACTGTACAAGGCCATGCCAAGTCAGCATTTGACAAGACTTTTAGATTGATTCTACCACCCTTTGCACTGAATCATACACGCGTGGACTTGGGAAGCCAGCCATTGGACAGATGGAGCCCTGCTGAGTGACCCACATACCTACCCTTAGACTCCAGCAGCTGCAGGGCAGGAAATAACACAGCATCTAAAGCTTGACCAGCAAGCCTCTCCAGAAGGCAGGCCCTGCAGAAGGTGTGGTCAAGGCATGTCACTCCATAGGCAAACAGTCCTGCATGGGCCTGAAGACCCAAGTTCATGCCCACTGGTCTCAGATAGAAGCCTAGGGAATGGCTTAGGGGAAAAGGAGCTACAGAGGTGGGTTAACAGAGCAGGGGAGGACTAGAGAGGGGAGAGTCAGAACCCCTCTCCTTCCCTGCTATCAGCACAGCAGTCCTCCCCCACTTCCTCTCTTCGAACTGATCACATCCTGTTATTGTGTGGAGAGAAAAGACCAGGAGCTAGGGAGGGGCAGAGCTCAGACCAGACCAAGCACTCAAGGAGAGAGTGAGGAGGGTGAAAGGCATCTCACATCCCACTGAAGTGAGTAACCCCAGGACCATGCCTCACCCTAGGTAGCCTGGGCAAGAGTACTGGACCCAGGAGAACACCCACATTCCTGACCAGCCTGCTCTAATATTCGGGACAGGAAGTGGAACCCCCTCCCAGCTACCTTCCAACCTTCCCCTGGCACACACTAGCTCAGGGCTGCTCAGACCACTCAGCCCCTGAACTGAAGTGGGTGGTCCTTGCTGACTACCCAGCTTTACCTGGCAAGGGACAGGCCCACCAAAAGTCCTGCTGCTGAGGGGTGGTTAATATTGCTGTACACACACCCTTCCCCTCTTTTCTGCTAGGACAGCCCCATCCTAGTCCAATTTCCAAGAAAAAAAATGTTTTCTATACATCTTTCTATATAATCTTTTTTAATAAGACACAGACACTTTGCATATATTATTTCGGAGTCTCATGACAGTCCTGGAAGATGAGTGCTAACACCCCTATTTAACAGATAAACCAAACCTCAGGGTGATAAAGTGACTCACCCGAGAACCTCTCCTTGTGTGACTCCTCAGTTGTACTGAACACGGCTGGCTACTTCCTCCACCCCAAATACTATTCTTCCTTCCCTACCCTCTTCCTTTCTCTCCTTTCATGGCAGTCTCTTCAATCTGCCACCCAAGTCTGTGAGTCTAAGATCCATTTTTTATCCCCACCCCAAGGCCAAATCTCACACTGTCCTTGCCCCCTGGGCCAGGGAAAGACACATCTGAGGGGCTTCCTGATAGGCTGGGCCAGATCTTAACACATCTGAGGGGCTTCCTGATAGGCTGGGTCAGATCCTGACACTCAGGCTGAATCCTACCCTCTCCCTCTAGGAGATGGATAGACGCCAAGAAGGCAAGAGCTGCCTGCGAAGACTAGAGACAGGCAGGATGGGAATTAACTGTGAAACCATTGAATTCCCTGTTGGGGACAATCTGAGCTAGTGTCTATGTCTCTAGATTTGGGGGTGAGTACTGAGGTCCAAAGAGGAAGAAAGAAAAAAGACTTTTCAGAGTCTCTTAGCCGATGTAACAGGTGGGGAAACACAATCCTGTCCCTAGGACAACACTGTCCCTCAATGGAAAACATGGCACCCTAGGGTCTTCCCGAACTATCCGTTTTGTTCCTTACCTCTCCTTTTGCTTTGGTTTTTGAGACTGTCTCATGCAGCCCAGGCTGGCCTGAAACTCACTATGGGTTAGTTAATACTAATCGCTTTCTAACTGTGTTTGTACATTCACTGTCTCCCTTCTAGAATGTAAGCTGCAGTGGCAAGCATCCGTGTTTGTTTTGTTCAGTGCTGAACCCCTCACCAACAGAACAGTATCCGCTCAGAGTCAGGTATTCAGCAATTGCTTATTAAATGAGAAAACAGAAGCTACACTTAGTTGGAGATGTCCACCCTATAAACTTCCAAGGGGTCAACCATTTGTGTGCAATGGCCTCCCCAAGAACCACAATCGCAGTCTCAAATTCCATTCATGAAACCCTCAAATTCCATTCATGAAACCTCAGCACCTACATGGCCACTCACAACTGTCTGTAACTCCAATTCCAGGGCATTCACACCCTCTTTCTGGCCACTGTATGAGCACTGCATACATCATATATGTATGCATGATATGCATATATATGCATCATATGCATATATATGTATGCATCATATGCGCATATATATATATATATAGGCTAGGTGTAAAAGCTACAGCCTCCACTAATTCATCAGAAAACCTGAGGACACCAGTGGTGGGGAACGTTTTCCTTTGTCTGTCCCAAGCCCTTGCTGGGAACAATGGCCCCAACCAGGGAAACTGATCTAACAGGAAGGAGGAAGTTAACCCAAAAGAGAGATCTGCCAGGCTGCCCAGAGCTGCAAACACAAGGACAGGGTACTGAAGCCCCATGAAGCTGCAGGAGAAAAAAAAAAGGGCACCACCAACCCGAGTGTAGTCTCCTTCCTCCCTACAGGCTTGTTCTGAGAGTAGGAGCTAGATCCCACTTCCTAAGAGGAGTGGAGCCAAGCTTTGCCAGGCTTTTCCTTTTAAAGTCCCCATTCTCAGGCTCTAGGGTGCCACGTGCAAGCACAAAGTCCAGGTCCCTTTGTAAAACTTTTATTTAGAAATCTTCCCCATATAACCTTATATATATATACACACACCATCATCACCACACTGGGATTTTTTTGTTTTGTTTTCCCCCCAATAAAGAGTCACACGCCCACAGTGTTGGCCTCTAGGCTGTACAAACATCAAGGTACCCGGAGCAGTTACTCCTCTTCTGCAGAGAAATGCAGAGACCAACACAGTTCATCACATACAGTACAACACTGACGGAAAGTGCTGGGCCTGCCCACAGACATGGCGTGCTATGTACACAGGCTGGGGCAAGCCTTCTGCAGAGGGTCATGTACCACTGGGATCCCAAGTATGGCTAGACCCACCCAAAAGGCCAAAATAGCTGTCAGCTCACCACAGTTGCTGTGCCCTTTGTTTTTGTTTCTGGAAAAGGGATAAAGGTTGTACCATCTTCTACTTGCCACCACAAATAAACATGAATTATTCTTGAAAGACAGGATTCTCTCTGGTCCTTACGTTCATTGTTTTCTTCAAATGTTTCTCATGCTTACATTTTCCCCTTTTGTACAGATATTATTCTTGGGACCTTGCCATTTCTTCAAGGGTGAGGAGGAGGCAAAGGTAGAAAGATATGGGGTGTTGAAGATGAAAACAGAATTCAGGGTTTTCCTTAGATCTTACAAAGACCAAACTCCTGGCCCTCCGTTCTGGCCCCTTAGGAAGGACAGCAGTCTGGAGGCTCTGTCTGTATCCCCAGTCTCTCTCCCTTTCTCACATCTATCTCTTGCCTTGCAATCAGGGAGAAATTAAGATTAATCTAGAGAAATGAGGATCAAGGGAAAGTACTTTATAAGCTAAATTACTCAAATATCAACTGCCCAGGACCTTAATTGTGACTGGAACTCACTGCAGGGTCAGCACTAAGGGTAATGAAGCTTTTGTGTCTGTGCTGGGTATTGAACCCAGAGCCTCATGTGTGCTGCTCTTCCACTGCACTGCACCCTAAGTGCACAACAGAGCTCTTTACGGACCCCACTGCTTAGTGCAGCCATCCCAGCAATGGTACAAAGCGGAGAAAGGGAGCCGCAGCTTAAGCTCCCAACAAATGTGTGATCTCTCTCAGAAAATCCACCTCCAGATCAACACTTTTCATTCCCAAGTCATCATTCCACTCGAGCTCAGGACAGCTGTTCCATTTTCACATGGGTCAGACTCCTTGTCCTCACTCCCAAGCAATGGGAAGAAACCAACCTTAGTGTTCATGGCAATATGTGACAGCTGGGTGTGATATGAGACAATCCCAGTGCCTTAGTAGCTGACCATATTGTCCCTATGCCTGGGGAACCTCAGTACTTAATAGGAAGAGGAGGGGAGCAAGATCCATCTTTGTCTGCCTAAGTCTGTACTCAGGCACCGTCACGGTACTGAAACTCAAACAGAAAAGTGATGGGCTCTTACATTACATGATAGGGCCTTCGGGTATTTTCTCTCTGGCTCAAAGGCAAAACCTGGGAGAGAGAGGCAGACAGACAGAGAGAGAGAAAGAGAGAGAGTGCACTCTAGTTGACACTGGTATAATGACAGATACACAGAACTTCTGTGCAGTTTGTTCCATGGGCTTGAACTTCATTACAGACAGGCCTAGTTTTAAGAAAACCCAGTCCCACCACCAGGATTGATTCAGGAAAGAAACAATGGGGCAGTTGTCCATACTACAAAAGGATTCTCCACTTCACAAATGACTTGCAGGGGTTATTTCTTTAAAAGATGAAGAAGGATTTGCTTTACAAAAATTTCATTTTCAGCTTTTAGAGGGGCACTCACGTAGAAATTAAACCAACCCACCATGCACACACATGGGGCCTGCAATTGTGTGACAGGAGCGTATTTAAAGTTGAGCTGAGCAAATTTGCATGCTCAGGTCAAAAGCCAGGGCCTCATCTCTAACTGGACTCCATGCCCTAGCAGCATGGCCCAGAGTTTCCACCAAAAACCGGTTAGGCAGAATCCCAAATGGAGTGTTTATGGGACAGTTTGTACTCCATTTGGAAGTCCAAACCATCAGCCAACAGACATCTTGGAACAGGAAGCTTCCCGAGGAAAGCCCATGGGCTGCATAACCCCAGCACCAACATGCAATGCATCAGCACACTGTTATTGTGATGTGCAGGAGATGAAACCCAACACCCCAAACACTCTTGCTTTTCATCCTAATGTCACTTTCCCTTTCTGTGCCCGCACACAGCCCAACAGAGCATGCTCCAGGCTGCTGACTTGGTCCTCACAGCTGCAGGATAGGAAGGCAAGTCTCAGTGGGGAGAAAGCAGAGCTCTGACTCCCCAGAGCAAGAAGGGCTGTTGGGGTTTTCTGGCCCAGCTAGTTGAGATCAGGCTGTCTGTTCACTGGTCAACTTTTCCAACCAGGCCCTGAAGAAGGCACCTCGAGGCTTGACTCTCCGGAGCAGCTGGCAAGCTGGATGGATCAACACGGACCTGGGTGAAGATGGGGCTCAAGAAATGGGCAGCTCTTGGGTACCTATATATTTGAACAGAAGCTGCCACAAAAGCCACCCCAGCCAGCTCGGGATGGGCTAAAGGCAAGGCAGAGGCTGCTGATGCCTCAGGTAATGGGTAACAACCCCAGATCTTGTCCAAAACAAGGCTCACAAACTCTAGACCAAAAACAGTGACACTTGAGCCTTTAAGCAGGAAGTCTTGGGGATGGGAAAAGGGAGAAGACTGTGCCATCTTCAGATAAAGTACCTACGACTTCACTTCATTTTCCTCTTGTTTCCAGGCAGGAAACAGAAACACCAGCTCAGGGTCAATTGGGACTTCCCAAAGTTCAGACTATAAGGGAAATTCATCAAGTACATTGCCTGATCCTCATCCCACCTGCCCCAAAGCCCAGCAATGCAGGGGCCTAAGGGCCCCTGCTGCTGGCCCTGGGCAGCCCCAGACACATCACCGGGGGCCAGCCCCATCGGTGGCAGGCAGCAGGGCAGGGTGGAGGCTACGGGCAGTGTGCTTGGGTGTTGGCTCCTCTGTGTAACTGTCCGGGCTGGCTGCTCCATCCAGAGAGCTCCCACAGCTGGAGTTGGGGGAAAGCACGTCCTGGAGAAGGTCTTCAGGGGGCATGCCACCCCCTGCCCCACCCCCACCAGCTCCCACCACAGGGTCCTTGCCCGGCTTGGCACGCTGAGTGCCTTCCTCCTCCTGGTCATTGAGAAGCTTGGCCAGGAAATTTATGTACTTCATGGCAAGGCGAAGGATCTCATTCTTGCTTAGCTTCTTGTCTGGTGGGTGGGTGGGGATGAGCTTTCGGAGCTCAGCAAATGCCCCATTCACATTCTGCTGCCGCCATCGCTCCCGGCTGTTGGTGAAGATGCGCCGCACTACTTTGGTGTGAGGACCTGAAGATGGAAAGACGTGGTTAAAAGCAGGCAGAGACCTTCAAAGGGCTCCTCTATCAAGAAGCTCATCCTAGGAGTCCAGCTGACACATCATCTCTGAGATCTACATCCCTCCAGCCCTAGCTAACTAGCCTCATAGCTCCCCTCCTCCCATCTCCTTCCACAAACAATGTGTGTCTGTCTGTACTGGGTCCCTCCTATGGGCTCTGCAGCATTTAATATTTCTTTCTGTTTTATTTTGATTTTTTTGAGACAGGGTCTCATTATGTAGTTCTTGCTATTCTGGAACTAGCTCTGTAGACCAGGCTAGCCTCAAACTTACAGAGATCCACCTGCCTCTGTATCCCACATGCTGGAAACAAAGGCATATTCCACCATGCCCAGCTAGACGAGGGCCATATTTCGTTCAGCCACTTAAGCCAAGAAGCCTTAGACACACACACACACACACACACAAAAAAAAAAAAAAAAAAAAAAAAAAAAAAAAAAAAAAAAGACGGCTGAAGCCAGACTATCTGGGTTCAATTTCTGACCAGACACTCACTCCCTCAACTTCCTCATCTGCACACTGGGAACACTGCTGGTAATTTAGGTGACAGATGGTGTCCATGGCTGGTGCATCACACAGGTAAAGCCCCTACAATCTTTACTAAGTGAGAGATAATTATTAATATCTACTATCTGTTCGCCAGGTTTTCGCTAACAACCAGCACCATGGTAGGCATTAAATAAGTGGGAATAAGACAAGCAGGGCCTCTACCCTTGTAGCGTTTACATTATAATGAAGATGGGAGGTGAAGAACAAGGAACAAACAAAAACACAACTAAGGGCAGAGTGGCAAGTAAAAGGTGTAAAGAAGCTACTGAACTTAGTTAAGATAGCTAACAAAGCATTTATTTTAAAAACAAAACAAACTTCAGGCTGAAGCAAAGCCATCCAGATACAGGGAGGGAAGAAGAATGGATCTCTGAGCAAAAGGAATGACACATGCAAAGGCACTGAGGTAGAAACATGGTGGGTGCCAGCCTGGCTGGAGTAAGGCATAAGAGAAGAGGAGGCAGGGTCCATCGCTCATAAGTCCCTACAGTAAGAAGGGCATAAATTCAGTTCTAGGGGTGACAGAAGCACAAAGTGCAGGCTTAGTATATGTTTCCTAAGTGGCCTATCACAGTGAAAGGTAGGAGAATGGTGGGGAGGATGCAGAGCAGAAGGGAAAGACCTCTAGGCCCCCAACTCCAGGAAAGGAACTGAAGACAAGCATGCGCAGCCCTGCCTGAGCTCAGAAAGGCTTCGAAGGACCTGGTAATCATTGCCACACTGATGCTAAGCCTGCCAGACAGCAGCGGACAACAATGCCCACGTGCGCAACACCCAAGTTGTGCAGAGCACTGTGCCAAGCATTCAAGCATGACCTGGGAATCTCAGAGCAGGGAAAACACAAGAGGTCAATGTGGTAGCAGCTACCACAAAGCCACAAGCCCTAACAATCTTCACCTTCAGGATGTTTGCTGTACAGAAGGGACAGCTCAGCCTGAGGATTCTACTTAGTCTCTTTCAGTAACCACTAGGTCCAGGGCTCAGATTGGAAACTTGGGGAGGGGGGAGAAGGGAGGGAAATGGACATCTGAATCCACTGGTCACTTTATGGCTGAGAATGGAGGCAGCACTCAGTCTAGGATTTACTTGACCAAGTAGATGCCTAATATTTGATGGTCCTTTTCTCTCATTTGCGTGTGCCTGTACTCACACTCTATGTTTTCCCCAGAAGTTTCCTCAGCCCTTGCCTTGCCTGCAGTTCCCTGAAGCCTTTTAAGGGTCAAATACAGATTGGGAAAAACACCACAAACCTTCAGGGAAGACCTATACTGAACTGCCTCAGAAAAGCAATTTAGTGCCTCCAGACCTCTAGACCAAAGAGTGTTCTCCCAGTGTGACAAAGGAGAATCAGTCCTTTATATCACGGCTAATGCTCGTGAGCTGGTGCAAGCTCCTAGGTGTACAGAGGGCATTATAATCCTTGTCACAGTTAGAGCCAAACAGATTCTAGAGGGTAAGGAAGAATCCAGAACATATTCCAAAGTTTAAGGCCAATGCTATAATTATGGTCCAGGCCTCAACCCTATGACTTTGAGTGGGATGCTTTATCTCTCTGAGACTCAATTTCTTCATCTGTGAAATTGAAGCAAAATTAAATGCATGGATTTGTGTTGAGAATTACACAAAGACCAAGCATTCAAAAACAGAGTTTGATACATGCAATATCAAACACATGGCAGTAATGAGAGCTGTCACCACCTCACTTCATACCCTTAGGGTAACGGAGGACTGCTAGCAATGAGTTGGTGCTGGGCGTCAAGCTGGGGATGAGACCCAGAGAACTCCTATGTTGAGGAGATCCCAGTGCTGGACACAACTTCAGTGTCTCCTGGTAGCTCTTCTGACAGGCAGAGAAAGAGGAGGCAGGGGCACCCATGTGGCGGGGGGGCGTCAGAACCTATAAGGTTCTCTCTCATCCAGAAGTCACCCTTCCTCTTTGTATGTCTGTATCCTGGGCTGTCCTGGGTTCTGGTGTCTCTTCCGTATTGTCAAACTCCAGCCTTTTCCTTTCTAGAAGCTCAAGTTCTACCACACACACACCTTCTACAGGTTCCCAGCCTCCATTTCAGCGCTCCTCCAGCCTCAGCACACTTCCTACAGGGGCCCTAGACAGACAGCAGCACTGAGAACCCCACCATTGTCCTGAGTCTCTCAGTCTGCTTTCCTGCCCTAGTAAGGTCAGGCCAACATTGAGAGGAGTGGGTGGGGCTCCAATCTCCATTCACCCAGGACAAAGAGGATTCAGAGTTCCCAATGGGGCTGAGTCCCACTGGTTATATAGAATCCATGGCACCATAAGCCACTCTTGGTCTCAGCCCAAAATGTGGAACAGAGACAAAGTGATCCCGCAATAGACAAACCTGGGAAGAAAATTTTAAAAGGAACATCTCCTGCCGGAGACTCCAAAGTGGATTTGAGATGCAGTTCAGGGACTTCCTGCGAGTTAGGAATTGGAGTTGGGGACATGAAGGAAGGATTTCTACCCTCCCTGGATCCTTGTCAAAGTGTAGGGATCAAGCCTAGAACGGGAACTACATGTGGCTGACTCTACGGATCTGGTTTAAGTGCCAGTCCTAACTCAGGTCTAGGGTTCTGGCAGTTTGGGTGGGCTTCTCACCTCTGTGAGATGTCTGTATTGTCCCCATGCTCCTCATTGCAGATGGTTCTAACCAGAGGGGTAAGCGTAGACTCACCGTCAGTAATCTCCATCTCATATGGGGAGGGCCTCCGCTTCACCCGGTTGCTGTTGGTAAACATGGGGAAGGCATCCGGTTCCCCGAAGAACCCACTGCGGAAAGAACAGGTGGATAACAATGAGCTTGAAGACAAAAAGGCCCCATCCAACAACCATGTAAATCCCGGCAAACACCTTTGCTCAGGCACACACAGGTGGAGTGATGATAGGCAACTCCAACACCACAACCTCAACCAACCTCACTCTGCCACCTCTCCCCTATCCCTCCTGGATGGAGCACAGACTGAAAACACTGGCTCACTAACTCGCCCACCACGGTGCTCCTCTGCAGCTTTGCCAAGCCTTCTCCTAGAATTCCTTCCTCTGTCTGCCTTTCATCTGCCTTCACCACAGCAGTCCAGCAAGGAAACCAACTACACCCAGTGGCCCCAACAACGCAGGTAAGGGGCAGAAGGGCTAGGCGCGGATGACAGTGCTGCTCACCGCATCCTAGCAGAGGTTGAGAAGAGTTGCCCTCAGCAACAGCCTGAAGATCCTTCGCTGCAGCTTCCAGAAGACGAAGACACCCTTTGCATCAAACCTCACCTCTGCTGCAGAGGGGCATTCAACACGTTGGCCTGGAACTCCTACTCAAGGAATCCCTCCTGCCTAACACGGTTCTCAGCAGCCTCCGCTGCTTCCCACACCCACCCACACGCCTGCACCCTCAAAGGAGCAGGCGGGCATCCCAGGTTTCGCCACAACTGTGCGCTCCCTGAAGTCTCATCGGTCCTGCTTGCCAATTGGTCTCACTGGGGCCCCTTTCCCACTAGTGCCAAGATTGGGGGACTCTAGCCACTAAGTTCCTTCGTCTGGGAGTCTTTAACCACCTCCCTTCTCCCAGAGCCCCGCCTGGACCCGCAACACAGCAGGGCACCAGACAGCTCACCTGCCGAGCGAGGCCAGCGGCTGGCTGAGGCTGTAGAGCAGAGCTCGGCCTGGGCCGGCGGGGGCTGCCAGCGCGGGAGGGCTCAGCTGCACCATGCGGCCGTCTCCAGGCAGCTCTGCCGGGGCTGAGGCGGGCGCAGGCGCCGGGGCGGGTCCCGGAGGTCTGCACAGCTCGGTGGTGGGCACTCGATGGCGAGCTTCGGCTGCTACCACGTCGCGGCTCTTTAAGTCCCTCACGGCCCCGCCCCCACTGGCGGGGCCGCCCCCCGTGCTACTGCGTGCGCCTAGCTCTATGACCGGGGGCTCCGCCGGGGCTGCGCGGCTCGTCTCCTTGGCGACGCCGTTGAGCAGGACGAGGTGCGGGGGGGCCATGCGGGCCTCGGCCGCGTCTTGTCCCTCTAGCTGCGGGTCACTGCGTGCCGCCTCGCTCGGCGGCCGCTCTGTCATCCTGTAACCGAGTAAGGGGAAGAGAGGAGATCACGCACTGAGACTTGAAAGGCAGAAAACTCAGCGCCACGTGGACACACACCCCCACCCTGGTGGCGTGAAGGGCCCGCGGGCCTGGAACTGGAGAGAGATAGTGGTGTCTCTAGATTGGGAGAAGAGGTTTGGGAGAGCCGGGGAGGCACAGGGTCCAACGGTAGGAACAGAGCTGGAGAAAGATGGCAGAAACATTGGAAGAAAAGGAATACAGCCAGCGAAACAAAATCGAAGGGAAAAGGAGGAAGGAAATGCACGGAGAAGAGAAAGAAAGATCACCCAGTCCCTCCTTCTTAGGCCACAGGGGAAGGGGAGGGAACAAATCCCCCAAGCGAGCAAGCGAGCGAGCATATCCTTCCCGCCCCCCTTTTGGTTTTGGCGGGGAATCTTTCCGGGTCCTAGCAAGGTGCTTTAGGGACCTCTCCCAATCTACTGCCACACACATTCACCGCACATAAATACACCCAGAAGCATTATGGTGGTGAAGTAGGGTGTGGAGACTACAAGAACTGGGCTCTGCTCAGCTACAGATGTCTCAAGTATTCCAGAAAAGCCAGCGACCTTCCCCCAGTATTCTCCCTGCCAAGAGGGAGGTTGCCTACGCTAAGCAAATCCACGCTGTATTCTGCAAGCAGCTACCCTACCACGAGAAAAGAAGTCAAGAACGCTGATCCTGGATTCTGGTCCTACCATCTTGCGCTCTCCACCCCGTTAAGCTTAGCTGGACTCAAAAGAGAGGGTAGGTCTGGAAGGGAAACCTGACTGAGACACACAGGAAAGTACTCCTGAAGCCGGTAGGATCTGGGCTCCTCTCTTGATGAAGAAGACAATATCAAGAAGGCCCTTGAGTTCTTCTAATGAAGTCCCACATGCACACAATAGGGTGTTCTCCACAACATGGAATTCAGTTCTCACTGTACAGTATTGCCTTCCTGTATAAACCCAGGAGCCCAGAAACTTCCTAAGTTCTAACCATACCTCCGAGATGAGCACAGCCGCTCATTTCCTCCCAACAGTGTGAGGGGTATTGTATTACCTAGCTTCATTCAAATGGCACCTGGTGCAGCTACAGGCCAGATACAAAATCTGTAAGACTCAGGATCAAAGTTGGAGGGTACTTGTGAGCTGCTTTCATTTTAAAAATAAAAATGCTATGAACTCATCAGATATGGTGGCACATGCTTATAGCCCCAGCAATGAGAAGCATGCTAAAGAATCCTGACTTTGAGGTTAGCCTAGGCTACACATGATCCTATCTCCTCAATGTGTAAGGATGTATGTGCATATATACATATACAGACACCACACATATATTACCACCTTGGCAGGCTTTATAAATAGTTCAAACTAAGATTTCTGCTTCCAGAATTAGATAATTGGGCTATTTTATTTCGTTTTGATTTTTGTTACATTTACTTATTTGTGTTTGAGGGTGCACATGCCACAGCCACTGTGGAACTCAGAGGACAATTTTCAGGAGCCTGTTCTCTCCTTTCACCTAGTGGGTCCTGGGGATCACAAATTGTTAGACTTGACAGCAACACCCTAATCCACTGAGTCATCTTACTGGCCCAAACTGGGGTATTTTAAGAGAAAATAAATACAAAAATGTCCAAGTCAGTTCCAAACAAGAATCCATCTAATTGCTGGTTGCAGACATGGAGCTCCCATTTGACCACTGCGATGCTCTGGACCAGAGTTATCATGGAAACTGATCCCTCCTAATAAGGAAAGGAAACTGAACCTTCTTCAGTCTCCTCCAAAACTTAGGGACTGCATTCAGACTACACAAGCTGTTCTGGGTTAGTTCAGTCTGGAAATAACAAAATTCCCCAAGACACTTACACACAAGTTGCAAAGCCAGTATGGCCCTGTGATGCTTCATTGAAATTGAGTTCACAATTATAGTGGAGACAAAAGGGCTATATACAGAGAATACCACAACCACCGGAAATGAACCAGAAGTATAGTAGCCACTCTGGCTTCCCTCCCTACTGGTGAAGTGCACCAGAAATAAACCAGCCCCTGGTGAAATATACAAGCCAGAGGTGCTGGTCCCCTACCTCACTGCCACCACCATCTGTGTGCTTTCAATGACCAAAGCTTTAGTCCCACCTTCTAATGAAAAACATTATGTACTGTACTAACTGAGCCCAGTTTCCCTCTGACACATTTATACTCCCTGATTAATTCTGCTGCAATGACAGAAGCTGGTTCCCAATGGTCAAAAGGAACACATATTCCAGATGAGTTGACCCTGAGCTCCAATGCCTCACCAGATGGTAAAAGTATCCCTACCTTCAAGGTTTCCAGTAGAATTCTCCATGCTCAGCTCTTGGTTGGGCCTTAGGAAAACCTAGCCCACTCCTAAGACCAGGATCACCCTCAGTAGCTGAGAGGTTACCACTGAATGGCTTTTATGCATTTGTTTTTATTAAGGGAGGATGGAAAGGGAGGCTCAGGACTGGACCAGCGCTAGACTGGAGCAGTCCACCATTGCAGCTCTTTGTGCTTCGGAGACTCAGGCTGCATCTGGGTATCTTCACCTCCCAGTTGCCCCAGTGCCAGCCGCATGTAACAATACGTGCCTGAACAAGGGGAAGGAATAGCTCCTTTCTAGGACCGGTATTGCATCCTCCCCAGCAACTTCTAATACCCCAAATCCTAGCTGGGGATTTCTTATTTACTTTTTTTTTTTTTTTTAAGAAATAGCCGCTGCCTTAGACTTGGCTTCCCATCCCTCCATCCGCACTCATATGCGCAAGACACAGTAGAGAAACACAAAGCCTGCACCACAACCAAACATGCCAATGAACAACGCACTACCTCTGCCACCACGGGAGTGGAGATGTGTTCCCCACAGCTTGCTAGGCCTCAGGCCTTAGCCAGGATAGCCTTGGCCTTTTTCCGGCCTGAGCTCCAAGCACAGGCCGCGCCACCCGGATGTAGCGACAACAAAGTTACAGGCCTTATGAAATGTGCACGGAACCGGGACCATGGGAGCGGCCTGGAGGACATAATCCAACCAGCTGGTTTTATCCGAGGCCGGAAAAAGGAAAGAGCCCTGCTGGAGACCTGAGGCAGCTAGTAGTGGTCAGATCTCCGGTTCTCAGTCTAGGTTAGTTCCCTCCCTCCCCGCCAATCTTCTCTCAGTTCTGAGCTTCTCCTACCCCAGTTCCCAACCCCGAACACAGTTTCCACAGACATTGCCCCCACCCCAAGACTCCGGCCCGCAACTCACCTGGGGCATATTTAGAGAGACCGGCCCTTCTGGTTAGGACCTCTACTCCTCCACTGGAGAGGGGTCGAGGTAGGAACCCGGATCTGTGTTTTCCCGGCTCTTGTTGAGAGGCCAACAGTTACTTAGCTAGAGGTGAGGTCCTGCGCGGTCTGCCGCGCCCAAAGCGAGTTTCCAGGAAAGATGGGGGTGGAGAGAAAGAGGGAGGGCGAGAGAGAAAATGGGGGTCAATGGCTGGGAATTACCTCGTGTACCCCGCCAGCCCAAAGAATAGCAAACGTCTTTCCGCCTCCAACTTGCAGGTGTTTGGAGCCCCCCTCCCCCAAACACGTCCCGATTAAAAAAAAAAAAAAGAACCCTACACCTGACCAATCAGGAATAACTACTTAGTCCAACAACAACAGCCCCTCCAGGCAGGCTGCCCAGAACATTTTCTAACCCTCTAACGGATCTGTCTGATTCAGTATGGCCGAATTTGTTTTCTAAGCATGGACTCGTCTATGCGGTTTGCTCTGCAAACAGAGCCCAAGCTCCTGCTGCCGACCCTGCGCAAAGGTGTAATTCCCTATATGACGCGGGGTTGGGGGCGGGGGAGGACGTGATAGAAAAGACAAGACTCTTCAGGCCCTGGTCGCAGGGTCAGAACCTGAGAGTCCCCAGACATGACCCCCATCTACCAACCTTCTGTCCCGAAGGAAGGTAGAACCCGCTTCCAAATGCCCTATTTCCCCGTTAGGGTTGGAGGGGAGAGGATTGTATCTAGTCTAGTTGGGTCCCTTGTTTTCTTTCTACTGGCGGAGTGGAGGGTATAAAGGAGGGTATTTCTACACCGGTTCCTTCGCTACCTTTATAAAACGATTTTCGATATTTTTTGGGGTTTTAATTGGCAGAAGATGGGAGAAACGCTTATGTTTTGTAGCGATAAACAAGGCAAAAGGGAAGCGGGTCAAACGAAAACCTGACGCCGCTTCCTAGTGAGGTAACTAGATTTGGTTTGCTTTTATGTCCGTTCCCTCCCTCCCGTAAGTTTTTTGTTTGTTTGTTTGTTTTGCTTGAGTCGTTCACCAAATGGCACGTCGAAGTCTTGGGTTAATTGCGAAGGCTTCTCTCTGCAGCGGCTTTGGAGGAAGCGCAGGACTATCTCTTCCCTGGGTATCAACTCGGTGGGTGCGAGAGGTTTTCTTTCTCCTTTCTAATCCAAAGGAAGGAGGGGAGGGGAGAAGAGGGAGTCCACCCGTTGCCGGTGTTTCTTGAGGTTACTGTTTGCTTTATGGCTGAATCTCCGTTCTGAGGAGCTCTCCATTTTCTTTCCCTACCCGAAACCTGGCAACTTGGAAAACAGAGCTAGGGAGGGGCGACGATGGGACTGCTTTGTTCACCCTCCAAAGCAGCTGAAGGGACGAGCTGGCGAGCTTTTTGTTCGATTCTTTTAATTAAAAGGGGGTGTTAATAGTGATGGTGGTGATGACAAAGGTATTATCACAGTACAGAAGAAAACGCAATAATTTCTTGTCCAGCTAGGGCGGCACTGACGCGGTCCTTCCAACGAAAGCAGAGTCAGGGCAGCCACCCGCACGCCGGGGATCTGACACTGCCAGAATGGGGCAGGGACTGAGAAAATGTCCCCCGGGTGATCCCGAGGACCCCCCACCCTTGGCACCAGACCTGGAAAGTCAGCCCATTGTCCTTCCCGGCTTCTCCCCCATCCGCTGCGGACGCACCCGCGAAACTGACCAGAAATAGGCGAAACCCGGGCTCTGCGAGCGGAAAAACGCTGGCCTCGGCGAGCGCTGTTCAGCTTCCAGCGTGGAAGACACCCCCCTCAACCAGCGGACCCCCCCCCAACACCAAGGCACAGACGGCCTCCGGACAAAGCTGCCTCTCACTGGGCTCTGTCCGCCCACCCGAGCCAATACTGGCTCCGGAATACATCATAATTTGGATAAAATGTGAAATCCCGCTCCCCGCCCCCATGCCGACGCCCCCACCAGCGCCACGATCTCTCGCTCGCCCTACCCCCACTCCCGCCCCCAGCGATTTGCAAACGCACCTCTAAAGGACACTGGCACAGGACTCTCGGTGGACAGGACCACACATGGTCCAGCCCCAGAGGAGGGAAGCAAAGGAGCACAAGCCTGCTCTGTCCCACAAGCTGGAGCAGGCAGACCGGCACACTGTCCAACATGACACAGCGACATCAGTCACACGCAATCGCACACAGTCACACAACCTCATAGGGTGGGGATCACACCCGCCCGGCACAACGAAGCCAGCCGAACACTTTGTCCAAGGCCACACACCGCGACACAAGGACCGACCTTGTTGAGGAAAGAAACGGGGTAATTTACATACAACGAATAAAATGCAGAAGGGCCAAGGAGGGTCAGAATCCCCACACTTAAATAGTGAGGGCTTCACACCACCCGCACACGGCCTATCGCCAAAAGTCCACGCGGGGAGCAGCCACCGCGGCCCGCCCGCTCACGCACGCACTCTCAACCCGGCCGCCTGCACACACAGCCCAGAAGCAATGGAAGCCGCCAGAGCCTGGCTCTTTTCTGTCTATTGCGCAAAGGAAAAGGGGGAAGGAAGGAAGAGAGTCTCCCCGGCGGGAGGGGCGGCGGAGGGGCGGCGTGGAAAGTGCCCCCCCTTGAAGAGCCCGGGGAGAGGGAGGCCAGGCTTCAGTGCGCGCGGGGAAGGAGTGTAAAAACGGACGGCAATTCCGCGGGAGGCGGCTGTCGCCTGCCCCCGGGAAGAAGGCCGGGATGCTCGGGTTTTTGCGCCCTGGGGTGCGCGCGTGGCCATGTTGGGCAGCCCCCGCCCGCGCCCAGCCGCGCGCTCTAATCCCGCTCCCGCCCGCGGCCTCGTTAGCACCGGCCGTGTGCGCCGCGGAGATAAGGCGCCGCCGCGGGCCCGCCCGCCCCGATAAGCGCCTCGGCCATTATGGGCCAAATGATTCATTTTAATTTGGCAATTTCTCCGGAGGCAGCGGGGACGGGTTGCCGCGCTGGGCTGGCCCAGGAATGAGCAGCGGAGAGGGCTGAGCGTGCACGCTGGGACCTGACCGGTCCAGCCCTATTTTCCATCCCCGGCCTCTTGGGATTCCCGCTCCCCACAAACAACCGCACTCGGTTCTCCGCCTTCCAGATGCTCCTTCAGCGGCTTTGGACACTGCTTTAGACTCTTAAGATCACCGTGACTCCCCAACCATCACGTCCAACCTTCGCTTCTTCATTCATTCGTTCTCCGATGTCCTCGAAACCAAATAGCTACGGTCTGTTTCTCTTATTACTATACCGCACCCCCAGCTCCTAGCTGAAGTTCAGCGCGGTCCCTGACCACTCTAAACTGGAGCTGCTTAAATCCAAGCTTATGGGAGACAGAAAAAATATCAACAATGAGACAAAATGTCTCTTTGGCTTGGTTTCAGGATGAAAGCAAAATCCACGAAGTCGCCCTCCCATTCCCCCTCCGCGCCGCCCTGTTGCTTAACACAATCTTTGATCTTGGTACTGAAGCATAGTATCTCTTCAGATACTATTTAGTTTTCATTAAACATGCCTAAGGACAGGACAGACATCAGAGGTTGAGGACTTGCCTATCCTGTGCACCGCCAAGGATTGGATTCCCAGCACTAGCACTACAAAAATAAAAATAAGTACATAAATTAGTGAACTCTAAGTTGGCTCTTTTCTTTTTCTTTTGGTTTTTGTTTTTCAAGACAGGGTTTCTCTATGTAGCCCTAGCTGTCCTAGAACTCACTCTATAGGCCAGGCTGTCTTTCTACTCAGGGATCTGCTTGCCTCTTTCTTGAGTGCTGGGGTTAAAGGCATGCACCACCAGGGCCCAACTTTTATTTTTTTAAAATTAGCATACAATTAGATATCATTTTGGCACCTTTGAACAAAGTGTGCTTTAGTGATACTCCCTCCCCTTCAGCGAACTCACCCCCTAAATCGGTGCTTTTCTTACAGGTGAGAAAACGGAGTAGGGGGAGCAGGTGGCAGGGCCATGCCAAAGTAACTCAGGATTTCTAGTGAGTGGCAGAAGCCTGATTTGAAGGAAGGTTTGTCATTGAAGCCCATAGGCTCAGGTCGTTGTAGGAACTCAGTGGGCTGAAGAGTTTCTGGCTTCGTCTTTTCATAAGGGTGGAAACTGGATTCTGTACATAAGGTAAAGACTAAAGAATCAGAAGTTTAAGGTCATTCCCAACAACTTATGGAATCCTAGGCCACTTTGGGCTACATGAGATCCTATCTCAAAACTAAATAAACAAACAAATAAATAAATAAAGCAGAGACTAATGTTGGTTGTGGAGGTGCACACCTTTAACCCCAGCAATTGGGTGGCAGAGGCAGGTGGGTGTTTATGAGTTGGAGGACAAACTGGTTTACATATAGAGCTCCAGATCAGCCACATCTACATTGTGAGACCCTGCCTTGAGGAGGCCAAACAAAGGAAAACAAGTGTAAGAGCCACTTAGGTGGGAGCAAAGTGAAACAGTATCTTCTGATCATAAAAGGACCACTGCACTGATGAACTCACAGCTGTGGCTGCCTGTACAAGATCAAGTCAGATTCTAGCTCAGGAAGTCCCACCGCTAACTGAAGAGCGATTGACAATTGATGACTTCTGGAGGACTCATTTTTTAAGGGTTTGACCCCTGTACATAGACCATCCACTAGTGGATGGCCCCACACCCATGAGTTAATGACCGTCGAAAGTTGGTCTCTGAATTTTAAAAAAAAATATGTGTATGAGTATTTTGCCTGTATGAATGTGTGTGTACTGTGTCCAGAGACTGGAAGAGGCTTCCCTGGAATAGGAGTTAAAAATATTTGTAAGCCGGGCTGGAGAGATGGCTCAGAGGTTAAGAGCATTGCCTGCTCTTCCAAAGGTCCTGAGTTCAATTCCTGGCAACCACATGGTGGCTCACAACCATCTGTAATGAGGTCTGGTGTCCTCTTCTGGCATGCAGGCATATACACAGACAGAATATTGTATACATAATAAATAAATAAATATTTAAAAAAATATTTGTAAGCCAACCTGTAGACACTGGAAATCAAATCCAAGTCTCTGGAAGAGCAGTCAGTGAAAAAAGGACACTAGGATGTGAGGAGATGGGGAGCAGTGGGGGGTGAACATGCCCAAAATATATTTTATGAAATTCTCAAAGAATAAAAGACACATGCCTTTAATCCCAGCACTCACAGAGGCAGGCGAATCTCTGAGTTCCAGGCCAACCTAGTCTACATATGGCGTTTCAAGGCAGCCAAAATTACATAAAGGGACCCTATCTCAAATAGACCTAAATAAAGCCAGGCAGTGGTGACACAGGACTTTAATCCCAGCATTAGGGAGGCAGAGGCAGTCAGGTCTCTGTAGACCAGCTTAGTCTACACAGAGAGTTCCAGGATGCCAAATTACACAGAGAAATCCTATCTGTGGGGAGGGGGAAGTCTAAATAAATAATAAAAATACATTTTTTTAAATTACAAAGCCATATATACATATATATTATATATATCATGATAAAAATAATTTCAAAAGCAGGTGGCTGGGAGTTAATGTAACATTATTTGCATTTGTCTGGTTCTCATACAGAAATTAAGGGCATTAAAGGAAATTAAAGGGCAGAGACATGTGACTTGGCCAAACTTATAGCTACTGAAAAGCCAACATCTAAGCTCTGTTGGCCAATTCCCAATCCATAGCCTGACTCAGCATACCAGACTGCAGACTATGTTGACCTTCCAGTAGCTTTCAATGTAAAAGCTCTTAGTCTGGTCACAGACTGAGACTCAGTCAAGGGCTGGTCCCAGGTGTAGCCCCTGTCTGAGTTCTGTCCCTCCTAGATTTCAGGACCAATACATGAAATGGAGTGTAGTTCAGTACACTTGTCCATGCTTCCTGTTCCTACGTTCTCTGATGAAAGTTTGTCTGCTGTGTATGTACAGGCAACTTACATGGAATCCCCTAGAAATCTCTCGTGTCCTGAGAAAAATATTGGTTCCTCCCCCACCCCCACCCCTCCCCACAAAGCCCTTGCCTGTGCTTGACTGCTTGGTTTAGAAAGTGAACAGGTATGTGGCTATGAGATAGAACCCATTCTGCCTGGGCTATAGGACAAGTCACTTAACAGCTCCTAACCCAGTGGTTCTCAACCTGTGTGCCAAGGATCCTTTCACATGGGGCCACCTAAGACCATCGGGGAACACAGATATTTACATTACAATTCATAAAATAGCAAAATTACAGTTATGAAGTAACAATGAAAATGATTTTATGGTTGGGGCTCACCTCAACACTAACTCAGCATTAGGAAGGTTGAGAACCACTCTCCTAACTCCTGTACAAAGAGGACATCTATTCCTGAACTGCCTGTGAGCTTAGATGGGCATGCTTCCAGAGAAAGCCAGCCTGGACCAACGCTGAAGAGGGCGAATTCATGTAAGAAACGGAAAACTAGTACAATATGGGTGGAGGAACTGAAGGTTTTGTTTTTACCGTTTTGTTTGTTTACATAAGGGCTTGGAGTCCCATGTAAGATAGGATTTGCTTTTTTAGGAAACCCTTGGGTTGAAATGGCGGCAGGGGCTGGCGGTGAAGGGGGGTCGGGAGAATGAAGGCTGGATGTTTTGGGAGCAGTACAAAGACCAAGGAAGGGGGTTAGAGCTTGTTCTAATCTTTCTTAGAGGAAGGAGGTGGAAGAGAGGGTGTGAGCGTGGATGTTTTGTACGTAATATTTAAGGTAATATTTAAGACCGAGTTTGGAAGAACTGGGGTGGAGAGTAAGGTCGAAGAATCCAGGCAACCTTGAGTTTCTGGATGTCTGGGGCAGTTACTTAAAGCGGGGGTGGGGGGGTGGGGGTAAGGCCTAGAGACTTGGAAAGGTTATGTATTTTATCTTGAACTCGATGACCAATGACCACCGGATCCTTTTCCAGGTGTGAAATGGCCTTCTTCAGTGCTTCCAAGGTCGGTTAAGGAGTAGGGTTGGATGGAAGGTGCCGGTGCGGCGGCGTCTGCCCTTCCCGGCTTCTAACATACAGGCCTCTTGAGAGAGCTCAGCAGCCTTGCCCCTCCTGGGCCCATTACCCCCGCCTGAGGCTGGGGGCTCCTGACGTGTACAGGCTCTGCGTTCCTTGTTTCCGACGGTGGAAAAAACGGAAACTGTGAGCTAAGCCGGGCGCCGCCCGAAATAGCATCTGGTGCCTGTCGGTCAGCGCTTTGTCCGAGCGCCCCTGAGCCAGTGACGCGGCGGCCAGGAAATGCCAGCCCTCCTCCACCCACCCTGAGCCCGGCCTCGGTCGGTCGGTCTGTCGGTCGAACAGGAAACTTCTGAGCGCCTCAGTGGGGGTGGCGCGGGTGTGGGGAGGTGAGGACCCAGGGAGTGAGTGAGTCTGGAGTCTGGTCCGGTAGGAAGGTAGGAAAGAACGTGGGGACAGAACTCTCCACTTCCAGGTCCTAGGTTGTCTGCACTCCAAAGCCCAGGGTTAGCAGTGTTTTCAAGCCATTAGAGAGAACGCATACACAACCACCAACTCTCTGTAGCAAATAGTTGCTGATGGTCACCAAGACAGTGCCCAGGCTCGTGACACATCAAGACAGTAGATGTGACTCCAGGCCCTGAGCACGCATGCACCGAGCACCTACTGTGTGTACCTATTCTGCACGTTTCCACCTGTCATCTGACTGTGCACAATTGTCCTGCCCTGCTGCTGGGGTGATGCCGCTTTGGAAGTGAGAAAAGAGGCTCACCCTTGGTCACTTAGCTGATATGTTTCTAGAACAGCATGACCTGTTGTCCCCTCCACTCTTGCTGGCTTTATGACATTTTGTCCTGTGTGAGAACTACTTTAAAATCTTCAGCTGAGCATTGTGTATGACTGTAATATGTCCGAATTTAAATTCTTTGTGAATTTAGAAGCCACAATTTTCATAAAAAGAAGCAAAGTTACACGAGAGGAAAAGAAATTAAAGCAACAATGAGCTACCATGACACAACCATTAAAATGGCTAAAGTGTGAAAGTCTGACAACACCAAATGTTGACAGGGATGGAGGTCAACTGGGATTTTTTAAAAAAATATTGTACTCTTTTTTTGAGATTTTTTTTATGTGCATTAGTATCTCACCTTCATGTATGTCAGAAACCCTGAAATGGAGTTACAGTTGTGAGCTGCCATGTGGGTGCTGGGAATTGAACCTGGGTCCTCTGGAAGAGCAGCCAGTACTCTTAACTGCAGAACTATCTCTCCAGTCCCTCAACTGGGATTCTTGTACATTGAGGGACTGCAAGACTTAGCCATCTTGAAGAAGACTTTGGTAGCTCCCTATAGATGTCTGCTTAATACATACATACTTAATACATACATATTTACTGAAAGAAGTACAACCATATCCACAAGAACATATGCACACGAAGCCTTATTCACAGTAGCAAAAAAGAAATAAGCTGGGAGTAAAGGTGTACAGCTTTAATCCCAGTGCTTGGGAGGTAGAAGCGGTGGATCTCTGTGAGTTCAAGGCCAGCCTGGCCTATACTGTGAGTTTCAGGACAGTCAGAGCTACATAGTGAGACTCTGTCTCAAAAAAAAGTAGAAATAATTCAAAAGTTTATCAACAGGTGGGCACATAAATTGGTACAGGCATGAAACTGAATACTACTGAGCAATAAAAATAACTTCAGATATGTGTAAAAACATAGAAAGCCCCCTCCCCATGCATGCTCAGTGAAAGAGGTCAGACAGTGTCTATAGTATCTGGCTACATTTACATAAAACTCTAGAAAAAGCAAAACGAATCCACAATGGCAAAGTTCAGCAGGGTAAGGAGCAATAGTGGAGAGGGTACAACTTCAAAGAGACACAAAGGGACATTTCATAAAAGTCATATTCTGTATGTTGATTATGGTAATGACTATAGAAGTGTGTTTGTCAATTCTCAATCAAATGGATACTGAAATGGTACATCTTATTGCATATAAAGCATGTCTTAACACAGTTATTTACAAACATTCTTTGTGCCCTTCTTCAAGTTTACCTAGTCTAGAAAAACTTCCCTGTCAACCTGCCCTGTCTGTATTGTCTCCTCCTCTCCCTCTCCCTGGTTAACTTGTCAAGGAGCCTTCATCCAGCCTCACTGGTGTTGCTCAGCCCTAGTGCACAAGGACAAGAGGAAAGCTCTGGAGATAAGAGAGAACCTGAACCGATGGTGTTTGGAAGAGTGATGTGCACATCCGTAGGAAGCAGGGCCACTTCTTCCTCTGACCTTCAGTTGTCCATCTGCAACAAGGATGCAGTGAGGGATCCCAGGGTCCATTCCTTTCATCTGTTATCTTGTTCACTCTGCTTTTCATTTCTCCAGTCTCTATCTTAGGCTCAGACAAACCCTGAATCTGCTCCTCTTTCCTGTATAAAGCCCTTGTCTCTGCATCTGTCTTTAATCTGTCATGTCTGCTTCCTTCCTCTGTAGCCTCTGCTTGGGTTCTCAGTGAGAGCTCCCATTCCGCAGAGGCACCTGTGAAAGCAAGCTTCCAAATCTCCTTTCACACTCCCCACTGACTGTGACAGTCATCTGCTGGATGGGTAGGGAAGGAGAGGAAACGAAAAAAGTGTGTAGGAGGAAAGGTAGGTTTTTTTTTAAAGTGTCACTAAGGAGACCCATAGGCGTCTGGCAGATTGAACTCTGCCAGGCAGTTTTGGATCACTCACCAGAAGCTGTGGCAGGAGTTCCTTCTGTTTGTGTGTTACTTTTATTGGATAATGAATAAAAAAACTGCCTTGGTCTAGTTGATAGGACAGAACTTAAGTAGGCAGAGTAGACAGAACTGGATGCTGGGAAGAAGGGCAGAGTGGCAGACGCCATGGATCTCCTGCCTGAGATGGACGCTGGTTAGAATCTTGCCAGTAAGGCACAGTCACGTGGCAATACACTGATTAACAGAAATGGGTTAAATTAAGATGTAAGAATTAGTCAATAAGAAGTTAGAGCTAATGGGCCAGGCAGTGTTTAAATGAATAGTTTCTGTGTGGTTATTGCGGGTGCAAGCTAGCCGGGTAGGTGGGACAAACAAAGGCCCCCCCCTCCTCGTGCAACAAGGTCATCCTCAGCTGAGTGAATTTCAGGTCAGCCTTTGATACAGACCCAGTCTAAATGAAAAGAGAAAAGAAATTACAGCTTCCTTCCGATCTTGACATCAGTGGTGGAGGAGGGCAACCTCTGAATGGTCTCCTCATTCTCACTCATTCTCTTCTGTTCGTTCATTTTGAGCAGTACTGTGGCTCTGTGCTGACCACCAGGGGTATGAGAGGACTGAGTCCATCTGAGCTGTTCTCAGGGACCCATTATGGTTTCTGCCTACTACAGGCTTAAGGGAATTTGTGATGCATAAGTGGGCATTTTGCTTCTCCTAGGCTACCCATCATTATTTTGTTTCCCCAGGCCTTGAGGAAATCAGCTTTACCAAATTTTGGACGGGGGCAGGAAGAGGATGGTAAGCACCAAGCAAATTTTCTAGGACAGAGGAGCAGCAGCAGCAGCAGCAAAGTTGGCCTGAACTCCCGGCAGAGCAGAAATCCCTGTGTCCCTTGATTATTCCCAGCATGGTGCTAGGCACAAAGATCCTCCAAAGATAGGATCGTGCCCATGGCTTGTCTTTATATAGCATATCACAGACTATGTGTTGAAGAAATCAATGGAGGATGGAGCCAGAGAGAGAAGAAATAAAGAAGGTAAACACCCAGCAGAAACCTGGGCTTCACTTGGAGGAAGTGGAACTGTCTAGTTGTCTTGGCTCTAAAACCAGCCACAGAGCTGTCTAAAAGAGCACGCTGTCTGGCCTGGAAGACAAACGGATCTCAGATTGTGGTCACACTAGCCTTGAATGGTGCCCCCACCTGTTGCAGACGGGAAATGCAGGTTTCCGTGGAGTGGCATAGATGCTTACTCCACAAGTCAGTCTTGTGCTGGTGGAGGTCCAGGTGGGAAATCTGAAGTCACTCATCAGCAGTGACTCATCTGTGGCCTACTTCCAACCTCAGCTAAGACCTGATGCCACTTTATCAAGGTAGGGCATGAGCTTTAGGGAACCTAAGTTAATGCCTGCCTCAGTCTTCTACCTGTGGTTCATATACCAGAGAGAGTACTCAGCCATGAGTACCCATGCAAGATGGCTTAAGAGGACAAGAGAATCAGAGAAAGAGCTATGGAGTTTCAACAAAGGAGGAAAAAACAGTACTCCCATGTGAGGCCTCCAGGTCTCCTATGGGATGGAGAGGAGGATGCAAGGGGAGTATATAAGCGGGTTTTGAAGTGTTCTCCAAAACGTGGTTTGGAAGCAAAGGCAGAGATAGAAATCTGGAACTGTGTGTACTGCCTTTATTCCTTTTCCAGAATGTCAGGCTTCAGTTGAGGGCCTGGGTTGGACTGCTTGATTGCTAACTTGCTCAGACCCTGAGACAGATGAAGGCATGCCGTGGAGGCTGCAGCTCTGACTTCATCTCAGTTGGTGCACCCTGCACTGTGATCCAGACCAAGTCCCTGCTCTCCTTTGGCTGTGTCCTCAGGTGTACAATGGAGAGCGAGTGACTTTTTAGGACCCCGCAACCATGACTCCCACAAATGCCTGATGTCATCCTTCCCGTTGTTTTTGATAAGTACCCTTGTTCTGGCCCCAGACCTCCCATGAAGAGGCAGGACACAGCTCTCCCCAAATCCATCCTTTTCCTGGAGTTCAGCCTCTGGCCAGGAAATGGAAAAGCAGGATTTCCTCTGAGGATGCTCCCCCCTGACCCAGACGGCTCCGGTTACGGGAGATGGGGGTGTAGGGGCATCACCCAGGCCTCCACACTCCCAGGCACCTCTTAGTGAGGCTTTCTTTCACTTGGAAATGTGTGAGATGTGGAGCCAACATGGCGGCCTTCTTTCAGCCAGCATTCCTCCACAATTTCTTTGTTTGGGGAACTCATTTTTTTATTGTGAAAGTATATTAAACATTATTTTAAAAATGAGGAAAATCTTTCCTTATCTACACCTGGGGAAACCCTCTAGGATCTTTCAGGGTGAGACTTGACACCACTGCTCTCATATAGAAAACCCTTCCTCCCTCTGGACCTTCTTGGTTCTGCTCATGTATTTTTTCTTGTTTTGAGACAGGGTCTGTCTAAAAAGTAGCCCTGGTTGTCCCAGAATTTGCTATGTAGACCTGCTGGTCTCCAGCTCAGAGATCTACCTGCCTCTGCCTGCCAGGTGCCGGAATTCAAGGTGTGCATTACCATGCCTGGCTCATGTCTTATTTTTGTACCAACATTTATGCACAGTATGCCACACAGGGCTACCCTGTCATCTACAAAATCAGAGAACTAAAACCTCTTAGTTGCCTACCTAGTGTTGAGTTTTGAGGCACAGGAACAAGAACCCAGTGGCTGCTGACTACCAATACAGCCTTTCCTACTTATTGTTGGCTCCCCACCCTAAGGCCCCTCCTCCAAAGTAATCTGTTCACCTCCCCAATACTTCGTCACAGAAAATAATGTTTCCCATTCTCTTTCTTATTGATACCAAAAGAGTCTGGGAAAATGTTGCTTTCCCAGAACACTCTGAAAACACCCTCCCTCTGTTTCTCTACTATGCTGACATTTTCTAGTTTTACTATAAGCGCTTACCTGACTGCATCAGTCCCTCATCACTGAGCTCTAACAAGGCATGGTTGCCTTGTTCGTCATTAAGTCCAACATCTTGGTCAGTACCTAGCAGGATCCACACACCTGTTGAGTACTGAGGGGAAAAAGAGTGCTGGTGTAGAGGGGGCAGTTGTTACTGGGCTAGAGGCTGTGGACGGACATGAGGCTGCTGACTTTGGCTCAGTTTTAGTTGGTACGTTTTATCTTTTGTAAAGAAGCCTTAAACACGCCTGCTGTACAGGTTTTAGGGAAATGCCTGGGAAAACACTTCGAAAGCAAAGTTTGCAAGTTCCAGGCAGTTGTCTGAGACTGACTGTGTAGACAAAAAGACACCTCAACTTGGGAGACCAGTAAGGGTCCTGCCCTTGTGAGCACACCTGGAGAGCAGGGATAGCACAGGCTCTGCTAACCTGGGGCCCCTGAACAGGCTCAGTGCTAGCTCAACGCTGTAATCACTAGTGGAACCCTTGCCCAAAGCTAGGGGTGCCTCCCTCAGGACACTCAGCAAATGGTTACTGTTCTTGGCTAACAGGTAAGAAATCTGTTCAGAAGTCAAGTGGAGTGGGCAGCTTGGACAGTGCAGTGTCAGACAGTAGGATCTGAATCCAGCTCCAGATCCCTGTCCAGTAGGAAGCTAGCTAGCTCTTCCCAGATATCTCTGGCTTCAGGGCCACCTTCTTTCTCCATGGCTTCAGAACACCTAGATCTTTGACAGATCTCATTCTTTACATAGGTAAGTGGGACTATTTCATTCTTGAAGGTAACAATAGGAATTACCAGGAAGATTCAAAGAAGTAGGATGTGCTTGGAGCAGAGTCATGATCACACAGCGTGTCCTAAAAGATAGACGCCATCAGTGTGCATGTTGGCGCACACCTTTAATCCCAGCACTCAGCAGGTGGGTCTGTGAGTTTGAGGCTAGCCTGGTCTACAATGGGAGCTCCAGAGAAGCCAAGAGAGAGAGGGAGAGAGAGAGAGAAACTATCACAGCACTTCCCATCATATACTCTGACTATTACAGCTTTTTTCTTTAGAACCTTTGCAGCTTTGCCAGGCAGTGGTGTACTTCTTTAATCCCAGCCCTTGGGAGGCAGAGGCAGGCAGATCTCTGTGAGTTCAAGAACAGAGTAAGTCCTAGGACAGTCAGGACTGCACAGAAAAAAACCCTGTCTTGAAAAAATAAAACAAGGGCTGAAGAGGTGGCTCAGAGGTTAAGAGTACTGATTGCTCTTCCAGAGGTCCTGAGTTCAATTCCCAGCAATTACATGGTGGCTCACAAATCTCTAGTGGGATTTGATGCCCTCTTCTGGCATAAAGGCATGCATGTAGCTAGAGCACTCATATACATAAAATAAATAAATTTAAAAAAATACAAAACAAAAAGAATCTTTGCAGCTTTTACAAGACTTATTTAACATGTCTATCCCTACTTCCAAGCAACTGAGCACTGGGTAGGGTGAGGACATGTGAAAAGAGCAGTCTACAATCAACAAGCAGGGCTCTTGAGAGGTCAAGGGAGGGACATTTGAAGAGGGACAATGGGCCGATTGGCCAGAACTCAGACGAGTGGGTTTATCTCCCAGGAGCTGGATAATCTAGATTCCACCATTTTCTTATTCCAATTGAAATTGCACCCATGATCTCAGACAGTATGCCATGGGACTAGGAGATAGAAATTCTGAGAAATGCCACTTGGTGGGCAAACGTTTACAGTCTTTTAATTTAGTTTCTCCTGTACTAATGCTTCTGCCAAAGACACCCAAGGGAATTAACTTCCCCTGTAAAGGGCTTCTTATAGAACGTTCTAGGGTAGGCTTTATCAACTGTCCTTCCTAGCAAGCGCTAAGTAGAAAAAGATGCTTTGTTGAAGTAATATGTGGTCTAAACTCAGTTTTGAAAACTGCTTAAATATCTTACCAGAAGCATTCAATCAGGTGACGAAATTAAATTCTTCCTAACTCAGGCTGTTTGTACTGTCCTAACAGACAGCTTCTTGTTTGACATAAAAATGAGAGATTCACAGTAAGAGTTGTTGAGGCTGTTGATTAATCCATTAACATTTTTTCTTTTTGCTTGTTCTCCCTTTTCCTCCCCCCCCCCCACTTGAGACAAGGTCTCTCTTTGTAGCTCAGCTGTCTTGGACTTGCTTTGTAGAGAAGGCTGGCTTAGAACCGACAGAGATCCACCTGCCTTTGCTTTCCTGGGATTAAAGGCATGGGTTTAATATTCTGTTTTCAACGTGCAATACAAATGGCACCCACATTCCCTTTTTGGGTGGAACTTGAAGGCTCAATTTTAAAAGAGCATTGACAATTCTGCTACTTACTGGAAACTGCAAGTAGAACATAGAGGGAAACCTGCTGTCACTTCTGTCTTAATTGTGACTTGAAACTGCAGCAATGAAGGGCGGGAAAGGGGTGCTAACTGCTCCCTGGCTCCGCTAACCAGCAATAGTTCTCTATTAGTATTGTCTCAGGAAGCCACAGCTGGGTTAGAAAAACATTCAGAGAACAAAAGTCTTCCTTTAAGAGCCAAACTTTAATACAAGACAACCTCATCATAACCTCAGCAGAAACTTTCATCTTTTAAGCGAATGAGGATAATTTTCCTTTATATTTAGAAATACCAATTTAAAACAACTTGGGGGAAGCAGAAGTAAAGAATTACTCACACACTCAACACTTGGATAGCTTTCAAGACATTATTCAGAGAAAGGCGGTAAATTTCAAAAGGTATAATGCTAAAAAAAAGATATTTTAAAGGTAAAGTTTTGTTTATGTAACATTTCTTAAATGATAAAAACATTCTGATGATGGGACTATCAAGGGTAGGGATCGGAGGGTTTTAGGTTACTGGAAACTATGTGGTATAATTTCATGGGTATACACAAAAATACAAATCAATGGTACACCTCATGGACTCAAGTATAAAATTCAGTGCAAGAGACTTGGTGTGAGGTCCTGGGCTCAACCCCCAGCCTGCCTCTTCCTACCAAATAACAACCAAAGGCAATGAAAAGTTCTGTGGTTCACTCAGTATCGTGCCTAATGTCATTTCTCTGTTTTGAAACTTACTATGATCATGTAAGAAATCGTCTTCGGGAGACACTGGGTAAAATGCATACCTGAGCCAGATGTGGAAGACAGGAGAAATCTGAAGCCAGCCTAGGCTACATACTGAGACCCTGTCTCAAAAAACCCTACAGTTGAGGATTTAGCTCAGAGGTGGGACTCAGTAACAGAGCCCAATAGTAGTACATGGGAGGACCTGGGGTACAGGGGGTACATTTAAACTTGATTTGCTGTAGTACCTGATCTCAGAGTTGTTTTACTTCTGTTTTAGGCTCAGTGACACAGAAGGAGCCCAGCCTTCCCACTAAGCAGCCATTTCATAACTGGGTCATATAAATGCTACTATAATTAGCTGCTAACAGGAAACAGACTCTTACAGTTATTAGAAGCTCCAAAGGTCATGGCCAGTGGTGCATGCCTCTAATCCTACCTAGCACTTGGGAGGCAGAGGCAGGTGGATCTCTAAGTTTGAGGCCAGCTTGGTCTACAGAGTAAGTTCCAGGACTGCCAGGGCTACACAGAGAAACCCTGTCTTAAAAAACAAACAAACAACCAAGCAAAAGAGATCCCAAAGGTCTGGCTTTCTTAAGTGCCACCAATACACACTTAGTCCTCACATCACAAAGGAGGAGCAGAGCTAAAATAACTTCGGTAACTGTCTGAGACGCTTCACGTCTAAGAAGGTGCCCACTGAATTCATGCTATTCAGATGCTTTAAAGTCTCAGGAGGCTGCAAGGTTCCAGGAAAAACTGCAATGTCACTTTCATTTTCCTTCTCAGGATGTTGAGTAAACTCTGCTTTTCCAGTTCGGAGGCTCACTGCAGGATCTGGTTTAAGATTCCTTAGTGAAAAAGCAGGGTCTTCGTTCAGCTGCTCTGTTGTTCTTGGCTGCACAGCCTCATTTGTGATATTTCTCAACACTGGCATATCTGGGTGCATGTCCTCAGAGCCACAGTCAGAACACTGAGCTATTTCACAGGCATTCTGAGAAGGTGCTTTCTGATGACCAAATTGCGCAGGTCTGCATGCAGGGTTTCTATTCAACACATGGTCCATCTCACTATCTGTGTGGCCGGAAGACTCTTCATCCTCACTATTGTCATTGCTTTCTAAGAGCCCATATCTCTTCATGTATTTTTTGGTTGCAAATGACATGTTGCTTGGTGAAACTAAGCTAAGGCCGACCTTGCTTTTGTCTGAATTAATATGTAGAAGGCCAAAAGATGGGTCAAAGTTATTTTGGTTTGATCGCGCGAGAGACAGTTGTGACAGCTGATTTTCATTCAAGTATTTCAGAGCTATAGCATTTGCCTCCATGCTCAAGTCCACACCAGTGGGACTTAAGCCGCTCATGCCAACATTAGCAAATGACATGTAGTTTAATCCGGAGATCACTGCTTCCGGGCTGATGCATGCCAAGACACTGCAAGACACAAAAAGTAAGGCAGCTTTTAACCTTATTTTAAGCAGTAAGAATTTCATTCTGCAAAAATAACAAAGGTTTCAGCTTTAAGCTTACTGGGGCTTTTTTACTGACTACTCAGACTTAGTCCTCATGGGCAGACACACATTCAGGGTATACATCATAACTGGGAGGTAACCGCTACTACTGGCTGTTCAGTGTTTTACACCGACAGCATGCCCGTAGGATGACTATCATGAACACATTACAAGCTAGGTGTGGTGCTGCAGGCCTGCTATCCCAGACCTCGGGGAGCTGAGGCAGGATAATTAGTTCAAGATCAACTTGGGCTACACAAGAACCTGTCAAAAAGTATAACAAAACAGAAAGAAAGAAACAAAGAAAAGAGTGAGAGAATACATTATTACATTATCTAATAGTTACCCACTAATGGGGTATTAATCATGCCTGTAATCAGAAAGAGGCTGAGGCAAGAGAACAATGAACCTGGGCTGCATAATGAGTTGCTCAAATAAACACAGCTGTGCATAGAAAGCATGGGAAACTTGTGAATTCCAAAGGGTGTATGTAGTTTTTTCTCATGCTTTTTTTCTTAAAGATTTATTTTAATTTTATGTGTATGAATATTTTGCCTGTGAGTATATACGTGCATCGCATTATGCCTGGTACCCTGTAAGAGAGCACTGGATCTCCTGGAACTGGAGAAAATACCAAATGGTCACAGGTGTCACAGGGTCTCTATCTTTCAGTTCAGAAATAAAACTGTCAGGGTTTTTTAGATGGCTCCGTTGGTGAAGGCACTTATTGCTGAACCTAATGACCACACGGTGGAAGAAGAGAACTGACTCCAAGCTGTTCCCTGGTCACGTACACACCAGCACACACAAACACATTCTCTCTCTCTCTCTCTCTCTCTCTCTCTCTCTCTCTCTCTCTCACACACACACACACACACACACACACACACACGCACACACTCACACACAGGGGAGTGGATAGTGAATGAGCAAATAATTAAGTGAATAAATGTAAATGAAAACCTTCAAAAATGTTAGCCTCAATCTCCTATAATACTGTCAAGGATTAAAATGAATATAAATATTTGGCAAGCAATGGTAAAACACCTATTATTATAACTTTAATTTGAACAAGTACTTGCAGAATGACATTTATTTAGTATTGATTTAAATTGTGCAGAAGAGATTTGGCCTAAAAGTTCAATGAGAAAGGATGAGGGTTCAATATCTTATAGTGCATGGGCAAAACAGAATATTATACAGCTATCAAAAGCATGAGAAAGGGGCTGGAAGATGGCTCAGTGGTCAAGAGCATTTGCTGCTCTTCCAGAGACCCAGTTCAGCTCCCAGCCCTTACCCAAATAACTGTTCTAGAAGAATACAAAATAAATGCTTAAAGTAAACCATGAATGAGACAGATTGAAGAGTTTGAGGGTACAGGAGCTTTTGTATTTTATCTTATATTGCCCCATACTGCTTTTAAAAAAAAAAAAACCACTTGTTTTTTAAAGTAGGAAATTTCGTTAGTTTTCTAGTAACAAAAGCAATTATCAGAAAATTTACTAGCTTAATAATTTCCAGATTCTTGTTGTGGAATATTACTTTATTTTTTTTAATTTTTATTATGTATACAATAGTCTATCTGCATGTATGCCTACAGTTCAGAAGAAGGCACCAGACCTCATTACAGATGGTTGTAAGCCACCATGTGGCTGCTGGGAATTGAACTCGGGACCTTTGAAAGAGCAGGCAATGCTCTTAACCGCTGAGCCATCTCTCCAGCCCCTGGAATATTACTTTAATTAGGCAAAGATGTGTTACATTTGTTTATGCTGAATTTGTTTAACTACGTGAAGGTGTGTTGCTGTTTTACCTTGCCTGGCTGAGGCACCTGACTGGTCTAATAAAAAGCTGAACAGGTGGGGCTGGTGGACAGAGAGAATAAGTAGGAGGAGAGAAGGAGGGAGAAAGAAAGGGAGACACCCAGGGTCAGTCAACCAGGCAGCTCCAGTCAGACGTGGAGTAGGACGTAGGACGTACAGAATGAAAGGTAAAAGGCCCCGAGGCAAAATGCAGATGAAGAGAAACAGGCTAACTTTAATTTAAGTTATAAGAGCGAATGGGACAAGGATAAGGCCGAGTATTCATAACTAATAAGTCTCTGTGCCATGATTTGGGGGCTGGTTGGTGACCCAAGAGAAAACCTGCTACATATCCTCTTTTTCACAGGTGTATATGCTGAGGTTGTCTCTGGTAAAGCGGAATCTAGACGGAAGTGTCTAATAGTTGGCTGCACACTACCATAAGGAATGCCCATGCTTTCTACCAGCAGTGTGCGCAGCTGGACACCGGGAACTAGCACACCTCCACCACCTCCAGGGAGACTTTCAGACTGCCAGTAGAACTCATTTCTCTTTTCCAGTACTCTGCTGACACCTTTATCTAGGAAAGATACCACTAAAAGACTAAATCAATAGAGCAACCATCCTCAAGTGACTTTTCTATGTCACCTCATCCCACTAGAAGACTGGAAAATATAAAGATGATATTTGCATTCCAGTACAGCGGGCTCTCGACAAATGACAAATCAGTGGACTGAGGGGCACGCACATGCCGTCCAGGAGTGCGGAAACACACTGCCATGCACTTATCCTTCAAAACTCAAGTTACCTGGCATGGTCCACTTTCTGGGCATTTTTCTTCACTTTAGTGGGGGAATCAATTTTCACTCCCAGGCTCCTTAGCTGTTTAATAGTTGCACTGAGCACACAGTCTTTGTCTGCCAGCCCTGAATTGTGCTTTTTTTTCCTTACATGGTGAGTATTTTGGGTCTTGGTGCATTCATGGTTGATAACTACTGCTTTGGTAGGTGGCGGATCTATTTCTTGGGAGGAGTTATTTAGTAGATGGTTCACTTTACCCTGTGGAAAGAAAAAGAATAAAAATTAAAAGGATAAAAATTTAAAAATCACTAACAATCTTAAGGTCTTTTTAAAAATAATTTACTCATTTATTTATATGTATGTCCGTGTGCGCATGGGTGCCTTCAAAGGTGGACTGTAAGTGGGTGTGAGCCACCTGACCTGGGTGCTGGGAAGCAACCTCCAGTCCTCTCAGAGAGCAAGTTTTCTGAACTGCCAAGCCCCCTTTCTAGCCCTCAACCTTAAGATTTTAGGATAATGTCACAAAGAAGGCTAAATATTATAAAGTATCTAGTATACTTGCAATTATCCAAGTTTCTTTGTCTTTTCTTTCTTTCTTCCTTCCTTTCTTTTTTTGAGACAAAATTTCAAGGCTGACCTTGAGCTCATAGAGATCTACCCCTCTCTGCCCACGGAGTGCTGGGATTAGAGGAATGAGCCACCACAGCAGCTGGCTTATTATTTACTTTTAAATAGGAGCCCATCCTAATGATTTCCTCAGATCTTACAGGAAAGAGATCCACTTAAAAGCCAACTGTGAAGACGGGAGTGAAGGATGAACACGAACCTATATGAAGTTCTTTCTTTATTTATTTATTTTGATTTTTTGAGACAATTATACAACTCTGGCTATCCTGGAACTCACTATATAGACCAAGCTAGCCAAAAACTCACAGAGATCCACCTGACTCTTGCCTTCCAAGTGCTGGGATTAAAGGAGTGCACCACCACACTTGGTTTGTATAAAATTCTTAAAGAATGAAATAAAAAAAATATTATTAACAAATAACAGGTCTAGGAGTAGACACCTATAATCTCAGTCCTCAGGAAGCTGAGACAGGAGTCACAAGTTCAAGATCAGCTTGCAGTACATAGTAAAACCCTGTCCTCTGGCCTCAAACTTTACAATAAAACAAAAAAGCAAAATAAAACATTACTAATACACTTAAATCATGCACTTGCAAGTTGGCAATACGTTTCTTCAGGTTATAAAACAGACTTTCTTGCTGTTTTTGCAATTAGGCTCTTTTTCACATTTTATAAAACACCAGTGACTTAAAGTACCCTGAATTCATGACGTTCGAGCTAGCATACAGGCACTAGTTTAGGACCTAGTAGGCAAATAACAAATACTGTGTGCTGATGACTACGCAGAACTTCACTCATATGTTACCTAATCACCAGCTGCAAACAGGGAAACAAAACATTCCAAGTCTTCCAGCTGGATGGAAGTGAACCTTCAGAACCCACACACAGCCGGGTGGTGGCAGTGCGCACCTTTAATCCCAGCACTCGGGACGTAGAGACAGGTGAATCTCTGTGAGTTTGAGGCCAATCTAGTCTACAAAGTGAGTTCCAGGACAGCCAGAGCTGCTACACACAGAGAAATCCTGTCTCGAAAAACAAAAGAAAGAGAGAAAGAAAGAAAGAAAGAAAGAAAGAAAGAAAGAAAGAAAGGAAAAAAAAAGAGAACGAACTCACCTTCTAAGTTAGCTAAAAAGAACTATTTATTCTGTTTTGCTTTACTATGCTTCTCAACCCATCATGCTTGTCACTGGTGTCCCTGTTAGAATTTCCCCTCTGTTCTCAAAGGCACAGACTACACTGCTAGAATACCTACTTAGCTTAGTCTCCTTTCTTAAATTAAGCTAAATGTTTATTAATTATCTGCTTACCTGAACTGAAATTAGTTAATAGTATCATAAATATTCCACTATTTTCAATTCCCTAGTTCCAACTATAGAAGGAATTTAGCAGAATAGTAACACTTATATTTTTATTTTTTTTAACACTTATATTTTTTAAATAATTATTGCTTTTTTTTCTGGCTAAGTATCTAATATCTACAAAGCTTACAATTAGTTGTCAAAATTTATGAAAAGCTGAAAATTACATATTGTTAAATATGTCTGAAGTGATTCTATTTCAAGGTTTCAATCAATTTAAACCTAGGGAAAGCTTAACGAGTATTTCCTATATTAAATAACTACCTCACAAAAGATGAAATGATCTACACTTACCAACAAGTCCTGGTAAATTTTCTGGTTATCTGCTGGAAAGTCAGGCTCAACTTTTGGTCCTTCTGGTGACTCAGCGCTGTTACTAGCTCCCTCTGTTGGCTCAGTCTGTAAGCACATGCTCACACTCTCAGCCAGCAAAGCATTTGGGAAGAACACAGGCACATCAGGTTCTTTGCTCTGCTCTGAAGTACTGCTGGAAAGGACATGCAGGGAAGAAAGTAGTAAGACCTAAGCAGCACTTGGTTTATATATTGAACTTTTTTGTTTGTTTGCTTTTTGAGACAGGGTTTCTCTGTGTAGCCCTGGCTGTCTTGGAACTTGCACTGTACACCAGGTTGGCCTCAAACTCAGAGATCTGCCTGCCTCTGCCTCCTGAGTGCTGGGATTAAAGGTGTGCGCCACCACTCCTACCACTGCCCAGTTGTATATTCGATCCTTAGCAAGGCAAATAAATATTGTCTTGACAGGCTGCTCATAAACCAGACCACAGTACTGTTCTATTAAGTTACCTGTTACCAATTGATTAAGTTATATGTTGTCCCAATTAAGATGACTTTCATTGAAGGCTAGAAACAAGGTGATATCGTCTACATTTGATGCAGCAAAACCTTTTAGGATATCTAAACATTTTAAATGTATAATTTGCTCACTTCGAACTTTAAAATAGAATTGATCCTTGCCAACTCAAGGTTCACACGCCACAATTATTAATCACATTACTAAGTTGATGGCACTTCTTTTTTTTATAAAAGATTTATTTACTTATTATGTATACAACATTCCTTCCATGTATGCTTGCATGTCAGAAGAGGGCACCAGATCTCATTTTAGATGGCTGTAAGCCATCATGTGGTTGCTGGGAATTAAACTCAGGACCTCTGGAAGAGCAGTCAGTGTTCTTAACCTCTGAGCCATCTCTCCAGCCCATGGCATTTCTTCTTTATGCTTTTGTTTTTTGCGACTTTATTTAGAGCATTTATCACCTTCAAATTAAAAAATAAATAAATAAAATGACTGGAAGAAGCATTATAAGCTCATTTCTTGTTAGCACACTAACCTGTGGCTCTTGCAGAAAATAGAGAAAAGCAGCTAGATATGGTGACACCGGGCTGGAATCTTTTAATTATTTATGTGTTTGTATGCCTGTGTGAGTTTATATGCACCATGTACATGCAGGGGTTCAATGAGGCCAAAGGACGTAAAGCCCCAAGGAACTGGAATTCTAGATATTGTTAGATGTCTAACATATCCTGAGCTAGGAAAAGAACCAGGGTCTTTGCAAGTTCAGTTAGTGCTCTTAACCCCTGAGCCACCAAAGAGTTATTTTTACATTATGTGTATATGTGTGTATTGATATGTGCATTAGTGTGTGGGCACCTGTGGAGGTTAGAGTCACCATTGGATCCTCCTGTGACTGGAGTTACAGACCCTTGTGAACTGCCTGGCATGGGTGCTGGGAACCAAATTTGGATCCTTGAGAAAGCGGTAAGAATTCTTAAATTCTCAGCCATCTCTCCAACCCCCATGGGCGTAGTCTTGTCCCGTAGGAGACAGAAACAAGAGAATCTTGAGTTCCAGGTGGCTAACAACCATCCCAATATAAAATCAGAGTTGTTTCTGGCAGTGTTTGCCCATTCTCTATCACGTGACTTCACTTAGGTCTTTGTTCTGGACACATCACACACACTTTGCATTGTGTACACTCCACACCTTGATACTTCAACCGAAGCTGTTGAAATGCTGTGGCTCAGATCCAAGATTACTGTATGTTATAAACTACAGTGTTTGTATTGTATATACAAGGTTTTCTGTTCCTATAGAAACATAATGGTTTAAACAAAGACTTTTCTTATTATCCTTCTTCAACGTGTAAGTATTAAATTAGTATATTTTTGGATTGTATTGTGTTGAAAGAGTTGATTTTGAAATGACCCTAAATACACTTGTCATTTTATATTATATGTTTATGTGCAGTGGTGTTCTCAGCATTGACCATTAAAAATCAAAACATTCAACTCTTAAACATGTTGAAGATAAGGTTGGGCGTGGTAGTTTAATCTCGGTGGATCTCTGAGCTCAAGGCTAATCTGGTCTATAAATTAAGTTCCAGCCAGGCGGTGGTGGCGCACACCTTTAATCCCAGCACTCAGGAGGCAGAGGCAGATGGATCTCTGTGAGTTCAAGACCAGCCTGGTCTACAGAGCTAGTTCCAGGACAGGCTCCAAAGCCACAGAGAAACCCTGTCTCGAAAAAAATAAAAAAAAATTGAAGGTTCTGTCTCCTATAGTATCAACTATTCTGCCAAGATTTAATTCTTTACATAAAACAACCACACCCATCTCATTACTTAATATTTTGTTTCTATATCACTAAATGCTTTATATACCCTTTTAATATACATATATCCAGAGTCATGCTAAAATTTTTCAGGTGAAAGGGATCATTTGCAGGTTTAAAAAGGCCTTGCTAGCACAGTATCAGCTATACATAGTGGGGTGTCTGTGACTGTGAGTTTTCCTCATCTATTCCTGTTCCCCCGCTGTGCCCCAAACATCTGACTGCAACCAATCATACTAAGTAGCTTCTTCACCTAATAACTGAACCCTCTAATGCAGCCTTTAAGGTTTGTCTGTCTCTCCAAAAAACACTGTCATCCAGATGGGCAGTGGTGGTGCACAGAAGGCCAGACTGGCCTACAGAGAGTTCCAGGATAGCCACAGAGGAACCCTGCCTCAAAAAAACCAAACCAAACCAACACCAAAACCCAAAAACCATTGTCATCCAAAAGCCAGGCATGGTAGCTCACACCTGCCACAAGTTCAAGGGTGGCCTGGCTTATACTGTTCTTTCTAGGGCATCCAGGGCCACACTGTTTTAGTTCTAAGGGAGAAGCCATGTCAGCTATCGAATTTGTCTTATTCCAGTGTTAGCTAAATGGCCAGCATGATTAAACACTGTATTAATAGTCTTGCCTGCCAATTGGCCTGAGGGACCCCTAGGAGATTCCTAAAGCACATTTCTAGGGTGCCCTGAATGTGGACAGCGCCAGGGGGTCAGGGTGAAAAAAATCAGAAGGACAAAGCCCATTCATGAGCTCAGGTTCTCTGTGTCCTGTGGCGTCCCACTTGCCATGAGGTGAGCAACTGGGCCCTGCCATGTGTGTCAGAATCACCAAGGACCACAGCAATGGAGCCAGCTGTGAGGACTGAAACCTCTGAAACAGTGTGCCACATCACTTCTCCTTTAACAGCTTCTCGGTATTTACCTTCCACTAAACACGGGCTGCAGAGCTGCAGACACTGCTCTGACCATTTTATATATATCAACACTTAATTCTCACAATAACCTCAGATGTAGATGCCTTTACTATTCCCATCTTACAGGTGAGAAAGAGTCAACTAGAGACTGTGAAAGCAGTCTATGGCCATATGGCCATGACTCAAATTGGAAGCTCAAACCAGAGTGTGCTCATAATCAATGGGCTACACTGTGTGCTCAATAATTTAAAAAGATTTAGCTGGGTGTCTAAACTAGTAAATAAAAACAAAAGCTGGAAAAAATGACATGATAAACTTTAAACCTCAAAAAATGTAAGATGAAAACAAAAATGTAACGGATGATTCCAATGTCAGTACACTCAAAACCATACAAAGCATGGCTTCATAAAATTGCTTTAAATAGATGCCTTATACCATCACTTTCCATTGGGAAAGAGTAATCAATAACCAATTAAGCTGCATAGCCAACAAACTTATCTTCAGAGACTGCTCCAACACCACAAAGACTGATCTAGCAGATGTTCAAGGTGGCCCAGATCATAGGGAGCTGTGTGCCACCGATGAATACTGAGCAGCGAAAGCCACAGCATGAGCCAGCAGTCAGCCAGGGTGCAGAGAAACACAAGTCCACTGTGCACAGAGCTGGAAATGATTTCTTTTTAGGACAGGGTCTTTCTATATAGTTTGTGCTGGCCTATGCTCATGACTGTCTTGCCTCCTATTCTAAGTGCCACCACATCTGGCCTAGAGATAGTATTGATTCTAAATCAATACATTACATGCTGAAAAAAAGGGGACTAGATCTACATCTTGTTAGGTGTTACAATCAATAAAACTGATTAATTGTTCTGAAAAAGCAATTAGCTTCAGTCTATCAGTTAAATTAATTCCTTTTCTGAAGTTAGAAACTATCAAAGGATTGGAGATTTTCAGATTTGAAAACCTTAAATCTAGAAAGTATTCTTTAGTTTACAGAATTAAGTAAAAGAAGGGGCTGGAGAGATAGGTCAGTGGTTAAGAGCACTGGCTGCTCTTCCCTGGCAGACCTGGGTTTGGTTCCCAGCACCCACACGACAGCTCACAATCATCTGTAACTTAAATTCCAGAGGACCTGATGATAATGCTGAAAATGCTCTTGTACACTGTAAAGATTTGTGACTCATATTGGTTTAATAAAACACTGATTGGCCAGTAGCCAGGCAGGAAGTATAGGCGGGGCAACCAGAGTAGGAGAATTCTGGGAAGAGGAAAGGGAGAGAGGCAGTCACTGGCCAGATGCAGAGGAAGCGAGAGGAGAATACCTCACGAGAAAAGGTACCAAGCCAAGTGGCTAAACACAGATAAGAATTATGGGTTAATTTAAGTTGCAAGAGCTAGTTAGTAATAAGCCCGAGCAATAGGGGAACAATTTATAATTAATATAAGCCTCTGTGTGTTTATTCAGGACTGAACGGCGTGTGGGACCAGGTGGGACAGAAACGTCGGTCTACAAGGACTGGATGCCCTCTTCTAACCTCTGCAAGCACATGATGCACATACACACATGCAGGTAAAACATTCACTAATAAAAATTAATTAATTAAAAAAGAGAATTAATTCAAGACAGATAAAAGGTAAATAATGGTTCATTCTTTGAATTTCTAACATTTTTCGAAATACAATGGATACAGACTTGGGGCTTTTTCTGTCAGGAAACATTTATTTAAAAGCTAACATGAGCTGGACATGGTAGTATATACCTATAATCCCAGCCCTCAGGAGGCTGAGACAAGAGGATCACAAGTTCAAAGCCAACTTGTGCTTCATATCAAGTTCTAGGTCAGCTGGACTGACTGAATGAATGGCTAACGTGGGGAGATACTATGTCAAAGACAGAGAAATAAATATGACCCAGGAATTCAGTTTTGCTGGGGAGATGTATGCAAAAGGTTTTTAAATAAACTGCTACTCATATGAATCTTTAATTGAATCTGTGATTTAAAATCTTTAATTGAATCTGTGATTTAAAACAGTATTATAAAATAAAAACACATTTCTCTTAGCATTTTAGAAGTACATATTCATGAAACTATTACATAATCGATAGTTTAGAATACTAATTAGTATCACAAGGCTTTTAACCTGAAAAAAAAAAATCTACTGTTTTTCCCATGCTATTTCAAAGAACACTTGCTAAATTTTGCCAAGTTTACTGAGTATCTAAATTACTCTAATTTAGTAGAAAAAATCATAATGGAAAAACTTCAAATATAAGTGAAAACTGTTTAACAAAACACTATATACAGCGTTTTGAAATTTACCATTTTAGCCCTTGGTGTTGGTGCATGCCTTTAATTCCAGCACTTGGGTGGCAGAGGCAGGTGGATCTCAGTGAGTTCAAGGCCAGCCTGGTCTACAAAGTGAGTTCCAGGACAGCCAGGAGGACTGTTACACAGAGAAAACCTGTCTTGAAAAACAAAACAAAACAATAACAAAAATTACCATCTTGTCAATTTTGTTTTGTTTCTGTATTTAGTCAGCTCATCTATTACTTTGAAGCAAACATATAAAATGGTATTTTATATGTAAGTATTTAGTTGTCGCTTTCAAATATAATTGCACTGCCACTTGGAACCCTATATTATCAGAATCTCTGAGGTAAGGTCTGACTACAGAGAATGCTGAAGCTTTCTTTGGATGTTGTGATTCATTCAGATTAATATGTCCAGCAGCTGACTTATGGGCATAGTTGAAGAAAGTTAAGAATTCTCCATTATACTAACACTTATTACATAGACATTAATGAAAATACAGTAAATATATCAGTCTCTCAAAGAGGAAGAAAATGTACACATTGGTGGCTAAATTAAATAATAGTGCATGCTGTATTTCAGAATTACAGAGCACATTTTAAATGTTTTCACCACAAAAAGTATATGAAGTCATAATTTTGATTGCCAGATTTATTTATTCTATACTACATATATAAGTGTAAAAATCACATTCTAAGCTAGGCAAAGAGGCATGGACCTTTAATCCCAGCACTCAGGAGGCAGATGTAAGCAGATCTCTGTGAGTTCCAGGCCGGTCTATACATAGTGAGGTCCAGGACAGCCAGGGTTACTTAGGGACCCAGTCTCAAACAAACAACAACCAACCACCCACACACACAACCCCCAAATAAAATATATTCAATCCTTAGCACTGCAAAAAAGAAAATTTATATATATATATATATATATGTATGTATGTATGTATGTATGTATGTATGTATATATATACATATGTATGTATGTATGGTGAAACAGTTAATGAAAGGCTCTTACTTAGATTCAGGAAGCAGATGATTAAATTCTTCCACAGCAACAGTGCTTTCTTCAAAACTGGGAATGTCAACTGCTTTTAATGAAGATTCGCTACCTGGAGGACTTGCCACTTCATTATTAATATCAACAGAAAAGTTCATGTCCTCACTGGAAATCTTGGTGTCATCTTGCTTTAGCTGTGAGTCAGGCTCCTGATCATCACCTTCTGCATTCCAAAACAAGCTAGCACCTGGAGGTTAAATGAGTTCAGATACTAGAACAAAGATTCAACTAGAAAAAAGTATAAATGTAAAAGCTTGTAAAGACTATCTACATTATCTTAACAAAATTACGCTGCTTCAAATTACCTTAAAAAGATATGCCACAAAGAGAAAGAGGTAAAATGCAGGAAGAGAGAAAACCAGTGGCAAAGGGAAAGGGAATATCCTGTGTCCTGCTTGCTCAAGAGGAGTCTCTGCTTCTCAAATTAAGGTACAGTGGCATGCCATAATTCAGCACTCAAGAAGCTGAGGCAGGAGGATCTTGGATGGAGGGCAACCTGAGCTATGTAGCAAGTTCAAGGCCAAAGTGGGTTACATTAGTGGGAGTCTGTCTCAAAATAAAATGTAAATACCTCAGGAGAAAACAATACAAATGCAAAAGAAAAATCAAAGATCTGTAAATTCATAGGTTTTCTGGTTTTGATCCTTAAGTAGAGTGTTCTAAGAAACTGTGTCAGAGGTGTACAAGGCACACACACTGGCAGGTATTTAAAAATCAAGTGCTTTGGGGATAAGAAGACAGATCAGTGTGTGAACTGCTTGCACAAGGACCTGAATTTGAATCCCGAGTACCCATGTAAATGCCACCTGCTGGCCAGCAGCCTACCTGAAATGGGAAGTTTCAGGTCTAAGAAAGACTCTGTCTCAAAAAATAAAGCAGAGAAGCAAATGAGAAGACAGACTGATGTCAACTTCTGGCATCTATTCACACCCACAAGGTTCAGCACACCTATACACGCATGTGCACACATGCATATAACACACATACATGCTTAAACAAAAAAAAACCACCCAGTGCTTCTCTAACATAACAAGCCATTTGTACATGCTTTCTGAGCCAACCTACATACTATTCATTTATACTTTGTTACATAAACTCACTTTATTTTTGCCAGCTTCACCAATTCTGTGAAGTCACGGGTTTGATATGCTAGTCATACCTTTTCTATTACACATAAGAAAAATTAATTGGGGCTGGAAAACAGGCTCACTGGTTAAGGGCACTTGTTCTTGCAGAAAACATGGGATTGGTTCCCAGCACTCATATGGTGATTCACAACCATCCTTAACGCCAGTTCCACAGGATCTAACGACCTCTTCCGACCCCTGCCAGCATCAGACATATAGCTGGTGAACATACATATATGCAGGTAAAAAAGTCATGCACATAAATCTAAAAAAATAGATTTACAAAAATAAGATGCTCATCTGTACACTACCTCAAATAATCTCTTGTACCATGATACATGTAACTTTTAATGCAATGGTTTCAAGAAATAAAAAAATGTAAGTTGAAATGGTTTCTTTCTTCCTTTCCTTTCCTTTTATTTTTGATATAAATGACAGAGTCCAATCTGGCCACAAACTCAAGACTCTCCAGAGCAGTAGGACTATAGGCATGTACCACCATGAAAACATTTTCTATTCTGAGTGACTTTATGAGATAAATCATTAACATCAAGGTTTAACTTTGTATTCGTAATTTTTTTTTAGAAAAATAAAAGCATTTTAAAAAGTTGCACTAGGTCCTGCCTATTCTATACCTTTAGAGAAGTTAAGTATACAGAAAATAAATATGCTTCTAAAAGTCTCTTAGTTCAAATGACTATTAATAATTGTTTTGGAACTGGACAGTGGTTGTGCATGCTTTTAATCCCAGCACTCGGGAGGTAGAGGCAGGTGAATATCTGTTGAGTTTGAAGCCAGCCTGGTCTACAGAGCGTTCCAAGACAGTTCCAAGGGATACACAAAGAAATCCTGTCTTGAAAAAACCAAAACCAATCCAAACCAACCAAACAAACAAAACTACAATACAGGAAATATAGAAGTTTATAAGACAGAAAACCACTACACTTTACCCCCCTTTGGTATGTATATGTACATGTGTGTATGCAGGTGTGAACATATGGACAGCAGAGGTCCCTGTCAGGTGTCCTTCTCCACCACTCTCCACCCTGTATTTTGAGAACTGTACCTACAGCTCACGGGCTGGGCAAGACTCGCCAGCCAGAGAGCCCCAGGGATCCTCCTGTCTCAGTCTTCCCAGGACTAGGATTACAGATGTACATTACCGCACCTGGCTTTTAACATGGGGGCTGAACTCAGATCCTTATGGTTGTACGGCAGGCACTGTACTAAGCATCTCCTCATCCCTTCCTCCATGCCTTTCTTTCAAAAGGCAAACGTGAGAAGCATTAAAAACTAATTTCTTACACTTGACAAAAAGTTACCTGTGCTCACAGCAATGCTTACACTTTTTCTCATGTGCAAGCCAGGCGAAGACTGTGCTTCCATGGAAACCAGCTCCACTTGTTTTGCTGCTTTCACAGTGTCTTCCACGGTGGCGGTCTTAGGGGAGCCAGAATTTATAGACTGGGCTTCTAATAAGCGCTGGATCTGTATCAATTTAAAACATGCATTAAACAGACAATGAAGCAATCAACAAAACTGGTGGCATAGTTTAGTATCAAATTTCAATTATTCTAGTTATTAGAGATGATTTTTAACTTATGTTTTCTAACAATACAATTAAATCATACCACAAGACTTATTCAGTGCAGAAAGCCATTATCCTTAGTTACTAAGACCCACTTTCATTAATATAAATTTAAAGGAGAAACATACAGGTAGTTAGATTAGTATTCATAAACTGACACACAGAGAAAGGTCTGAATGGCTTCAAATCATACTTTTTAGTCACATACTTCAAATCAATGCATTTTATTCCTATTCAACTTATAAATCAAGTAAGAATGGAGATGGAGGCATACCCTGAGCTTCATGCACCAAATACTGAGCATATTACACAAGATGCTTTCTATGAAGTTTAGTCAAAAGTTCTCATGTTTGGCCACATTGAAACAAAATAGTAACAAAACAAGAGCTAACAGTGACTGGTTCTTTCTTGTCTGCAAGACACTTGTACCACAAGTTATCTATTTTAGCTGTGTAAGTATTTTGTCTGCACCACCTACATGCCTGGTGTCCATGGAGAACAGAAGACAGCATTGGATTTCCTGAGGCTTCAGTCACAAGCAGTTAACATGGTTATGAGCCATCATGTGGCTACTAGGAATTGAACCTGGGTCCTTCAGAAGAGCAGCAAGGGCTCTTAACCACTGAGTCATCTCTCCAGCCCTATGCCACAGATTTTGTGTGAATTTTACAATTCCATGAAGTGTATACTGCTGTGGAACAATGGTATTACCCTGTAAAGATTTGTTTCTTGTACTTGTTTAATAAAATGCCAATTGGCCAGTAGCCAGGCAGGAAGTAGAGGCGGGGTAATGAGAACAGGAGAATTCTGGGAAGAGGAAAGAGTCAGTCCACAGTCATCACACAGCAAGCAAGATGAAAATGCCTCACTGATGAGAAAGGTACCAAGCCACGTGGCTAACACAGGCAAGAATTATGGACTAATATAAGTTATTAGAGTTAATAAGAAGTCTGAGCTAATAGGCCAATCAGTTTATATTTAGTGTAGGCCTCTGTGTGTTTATCCAGGACTAAACAGATGTGAGACCTGGTGGGACAGAAAACTCGGTCAACAGTATACTATTAAAATTCATTTTACAAGTAAAAAACTTTAAACATTACAGTTACCTGTTGAGATTGTATGACAAGGGGCTGGAGAGATAGCTCAGCGGTTAAGAACACTGTCTGCTTTTCCAGAGGACCCAGGTTCAATTCCCAGCACTCACATGGCAGCTCACACCTGTCTGTAACTCCAGCTCTAGGGGATTTGAGACCCTCACACAGACTTTTGTATAATACCAATGAACATTAAATAAAAATAAATATATCATTAAAAAAAGATTTTTGACAAGTAGCAAAACTGAGCTCCAAACACCAAAAGTCTTCCCTCCTCCTTTTCAAACAGCGAGGTAATTTATGAACCTTAGAATTTACCAATTCTGAAGTTCATAGTATATTCACAAAATATGAAACAATAATTGCTATTAATTCCAGAACATTTTCAAACCCTAAAACTCTCTATGTCATTCACGGTCATTCCTCACCACCCCTTTCTCCTACCCTTTGCACTCACTAACACACCTAGCTCTCTGCCTTTGCTGATTCTGGGCATTTCATACAGACAGAACTAAGACTCGAGTCTGGCTTCTTTCTCTTTACACAAAGCTTTTAAGATTAACTACAGCATTTATCAATGTTTCTGACTGCTGAATATTCCACTGTATGGATATGATCACTGAGTTTATCCATCTATCAAGCTGATGGATAACCAGGCTGTTTATAATTTGGCCTCTTGTGAACGATATTGCTATGGATATTTATGCACAGAGTTTTTGGCTTTATTTTGATTTTGTCTTCTTGTTTAAGATAGTGTCTTGCTAAGTAGTCCCAGCTGACCTAAGCCTCGCTACACCGCTCAGGCTGGCTCCCAGCTTGATTCCCCTCTCCCGGCATCTCCTGGCTGTGCCGCCACAGCAGCGCATGTACAGGGCTTTTAACTTTTCTTGAATATATACCAGAGTGAGGAACATTTCCTTTTATTTGTTTTGTTGTTGATTCTTTTTGTTTTTTCCCTAAATATTTTGATTTTGTATTTCCCTATAAATGGTACTATTATGATTAACTAATCTAGTTAATTTTAGTGAACTAATATAATTATCAATAAGGTGGCTTTTCCGTGGCTACATAACTTATATTGGCTGGAAACTGAATTGTAATCTAAGGAATCTGCCCATCCAATTCGTTTGCCCACTCCATTAAGTATCATACCAAAACTACTGTGAATACCAGAGGAGGAGCAAGTTTAGGTATCTTTTTGTAGACTGGGCAAGGGCCCCACCTCTGAGCTATAGTCCTAGCCCAAGGCTGGGTATCCCTGAACTTTTTAGATAAACATTTCTTTTGACTTCACAATTTATTTCTGGAGAGCCAGCGAGATGGCTCCGAGGGTTAAGGTGCTTGCCGTCAAGCTTCATGACCCTCTCCAGGACTCCTGTAAACTCTTGACTTTCACATGCATACCATGGTCAACAGGAACACACACAGAAGCACACTTGCACACACAAGCGCCCCCCCCGACATAATAAAAAATTTTTAAGTTTATTTCTAGGAATCTATGGCACATTGCTAATAGCATATATGCAGCTAAAAATGTGAATAAAAGATGCAAGTAAGTGGGCTGGAAAGATGGCTCAGCTGTTAAAGTATATAACTGAAAGAAGCAAAAAATGTAAAAAAAATACATAAAATTAAAAACACTGAAGAAAAAAACAACCCACAAGTATCGGGATGTCCACTGGTGCATTGACTGCAACAGAACAAAGTTCAAAGTATTGACAAAACAGAACAAAACAATTAGAAAGCCCACATGTACTCTGAGAAAATGGCCCAATACAATAAAGTTCTCTATGGACTCACAATGGAAGCAGCTTAGCTGGTAAAGGGCTTGCTATGCAAACATGAGCACCTGAGCTTGATCCCGAGCACCCAAGTAAGAGTGACGTGTGATGCGCACCTGTAATGGGAGCACTGGGAAGGTGGAAACAGGCAGATCCCTCAGGCTAAGCCCTAGGTCCCACTGAGCGACTGTCTAAAAAACATTTTCAACACACAAAGAACCATTGTGTTGTACTCTTTGAACAGCTAAATTGTGTATACGCGTCAATAACATCAAAACATATTTACTCGTCATCAAATTATCCTCCTGAGATATCTCAAATCCTTTCTAGAGGAAGCTACTATCCATAGTTCCATGTTTCTTCTGTGTGTTTCCTATTCCTTCAATGAATATTTAGATGTTTGCGTAAGGCTTTAATCCATTCATATATGTATTACTCTGAAATTGCTATCATCTACAAAATATTTGTTCTTCTTGGTCAATACGAATAATAGTACTAATTAATAATAATGGTAAACACAAGGTGTGCAGCTCCTGAGGAAAAACATGTAAGGCTGACCCTAGGCCCCTACATGCATGCACACACATGTGCACCCATACCCAGATTCCTTAAAAAAGGAAAGAGAAATTATGAGGAAAATAATGTGTATTTACAGAAAAAATTTCTATTTTGTGTAATTATAATCTAGATGAGAGCTCACAGTCTATAAGTATACATTATAAGTAGCTAATATTTTCAAATAGCTTAATAAATCTCTTTAGGTTGATTAACCTTTTTCAAAACAAGACAAAATAATTATTTTCAATGTAAAAATATTAGTTATTTAACTATATTAACATTTTTGGTTTAGTATTTAATGATTTATTAAAATAAAAATTTATGTAAATCTCAAAGAATTTACCTCTCTTTTAAAAACAGAAAAGTTGGGCAAGGTGGTGGTGGTGTGGCGCACAACTTTAATCCTAGCACTTGAGAGGCAGAGGCAGGCGGATCTCTGAGTTCGAGGCCAGCCTGGTCTGCAAGAGCTAGTTCCAGGACAGGTTTCAAAGTTATAGAGAAAACCTGTCTCAAAAACAAAACAAGCCAGGCGGTGGTGGCACATGCCTTTAATCCCAGCACTTGGGAGGCAGAGGCAGGCGGATCTCTGTGAGTTTGAGGCCAGCCTGGTCTACAAGAGCTAATTCCAGGACAGGCTCTAAAGCTACAGAGAAACCCTGTCTCAAAAAACCAAAAAAACAAAAAAAAAAAAAAACAAACCAAACAAAACAAAAAAACCAAATAAAACAAAACAAAAAAACAACAAAAAAAACTGAAAAGCTGGGGCTGGAGAGATGGCTCCCAGCACCTGTATCAGGTGGCACACAACAACCTATAACTCTAGTTCCAGGGGATACAATGCCCTCTGCGTCCTCTGGCACAGGCATGCATATGGTACACATAAACTCATGCAGGATGCAGATATATACACACATACACTTAAAAAGTCATTTAAGCTGGGCGGTGGTGGCGCATGCCTTTAGTCCCAGTACTCAGGAGGCAAAGTAGAAATTTCTCAGGGGGTCCTATCCAAAGAATTTGAAGTAGAATTTGAAAATCTTTCTCTTATTTTTTTTGTAAAATGCAATTTTATTAAAGATTTTTAAATGTTATTTATTTTTATTTTAACCACTGAGCCATCTCTCCACCCACCTTTCTTTTTTAAAAGACAGGGTATTAGCCTGGGATGGCTTCAAAAGACTTTAAAACAAAGATTTCCCTAGATCAAACATTATGCGTAGCACTCACATGTTTGTATAATTACAGGGCCAAGAAAAACATCAAGTTATTTTCACTAGCACTGGCTGCAAAGAGAACAACTGGCTTGGTAGATGTATGTAGAAGAGGGATGTTGATGAGAAATGAGGGGAAAGGCAACCCAGACAAAACTTTGAATAAAGCTATATTAAAATATTAAGAACCCTGCAATAAAAGTCCTGAAGAAAGGAAATATTGCCAACAAAATGAGTGGAACAAGTCTTGCACAGGCACAGAGAGAGCTAGATGCAGAGATGCACATCTGTAAACTCCAGTACCTGGAGGTGTGTGCAGAGGGATTAAATGTTCAAGACCCGTCTAGGCCCCATGAGACTGGGTGTCAAAAACCAACACAAATAAAAACAAGCGGACACACAGAGGTTGTTAACTGGTCTCAATACAGTAGCAAGCAAGGTCCTAAAGACCCACTGGCTAAGGTGAGTATACATACTGGCTGACAAACTAGAGACATGCCAGCCTTTGTATTTAGCTGTATATAAAGCTTTAGAGAAAACGAAAAGAAAATACAATTAAGTTATAGGTTAAGATCTACAAACAGAAGGCTTGTTCTCTGGTCCTACCCTACTAACCAGCAAAACAAAGCAGGGTTAAATTATTCTCTCTAATCCTCATTTTTATCTGTAAAACAAGAGGGACTAGAATTCAGCTTCTAAGGCCTTTCTGGTTCTAGTATTCTACACTGCTATAAAGCATAACTCACTGTAGAGTTGCCAGATATTAAGGAAATATATTAAGAATTTAAGAACATATGAGAGCTGGAGGGATGGCTCAGCGGTTAAGAGTACTGGCTGCTCATCTAGAGGTTCTGAGTTCAATTTCCAGCAACCATATGGTAGCTCATAACTATCTATAATGAGACCTGGTGCCCTCTTCTGGCCTGCAAGCATACATGCAGGCAGAACACTGTAGACATAATAAATAAATCTTTAAAAAAATTTAGTATCAAGAAAGCTTCACAAACCTGTGCCTGAAGTAGTCTTAGCTGCCTGTCTTGCTCTGTGACAAAGCGATATGCATCAGGAGATAGTCCCATCATGCCATTGTCTGGCACCGTGCTGGGTGTGTGCATGCACATGGCACAAGTCTGTGGTACACATGAATCCATATGTGAAGGTCCTGCCACAGGGGATGGCTCTCCATTGCTGTGGGGAGAATAACCACCCATGCCTCCCTGAGGTTTCATGGCCACAGGGCTGCTGGAAGAGTAGATGGCATTATGACACAGAGATGGACACCTACTTGAAGGAAATAATGCATGTTTTGGAAGGGCTTCATTTCGGAGGTCTTGAATGGACCCCACTGTATTTCCCTGCCAAGAATTTATTGTACTATACTGAATATGGCCATGATGTTGACAACAGTTGCAGATGTTTGTGGAATAGTAAGATGGTAGTGAAGATGTAGGCACTTGAAGTTCCATTGGTCTTGCTGAATTATGGGGTGAAAAAATAAAATTGTGTGGGTGGGCTTGTGAAGCAAGTGAGGGCTGCCTAGAATTCACTGTGGAGGGTCTCACAGGATAGTCTTTCTTTTGCGTGTTTCCAGCAGAAACTGCTGAAATTTTCTCAGATACCTCAGGAGACGGTGCATTAAGAAATGGTTTAACATTGGTGTTCCCGAGATGGGGCCTTTCTTTCTTGCAGGTAGACGATTGCTTCCCTCTGGACTGTCTCAGAGCAGCGTCCTGGTTTAGCTGATGTGGTAGTCCCTTCAGGGAAGGCTCCTCAGCGTCAGCTTCTGAGCTGTGTTTGTCATCACAAAGCTCAGGCTGCAACGGCCTCATCAACAAAGGGTTCTCCACAGCCATCGTCCCCCGCGCGTTAGACTGAGAACTCCAGCCTGGGAAGCTACTGTCTAACACAAGCGAGAGTTCGGGGACAGATGGCTGGATCTTAGGAATCTGGAAACAGACACAGAGAGGAAATTCTTAGGAAGGTTATTTGCTCTATTTCCTTTACACACGCATTTCCCAAGTGATATCAAATTACATATTAAGATTTATTCATTATTTAGACCAACAACAAATATTTTCCGGGTGGCAGAGATACAACTGTGAGAATAAACAAAGCTGTTGCCTTCAAACACAGGAAAATATTTCCCCAACTTATTTAGTTTTTTTGAGACTAGGGGTGGTAGTTTGAATGTATTTGAACCCCATAATCTCACAAGGAGTGGCACTATTAGGAGGTGTAGCCTTGTTGAAGTAGGTATGGCCTTGCTGGAAGTGTGTCACTGTGAACTGGGCTTTGAGGTTTCCTATGACCAAGATACTGTCCAGTGTCACAGTCAAATTCCTGTTCCCTGAAAGGCAAGATGGAGCCAGCAAAATTGGCCTGCATACCACCATGCTCCCTGCCATGATGAGAATGGACTGACTGAAACTGCAAGCAAGTCACCCCAGTTAAATGTTTTCCTTATAAGGTTGCCATGGTCATGGTGTCTCTTCACAGCAATAAAAACCCTAACTAAAACACTACGTCTCTCTACATAGCCTTGCCTGTCCTGGAACTCACTCTGTAGACCAGGCTGGCTAACTCAAGAGACTCACCTGCCTTTGCCTCCCGCTGGAATTGAAGGCACGTGCCACCTCCCCCACTTTCCACCCCCACCAGGCTCCCAAACTTATTTAAAATGGAACTCCTTTATTATGACTCTGATTAACATTGTCTACATTACAGAACAAAAACATGAAAAAGTGTATTATACTATAGTTTCTTACCCTCACTCTGACAAAAAAAAATTACCAGGCAGAATGCTTCAACAAATACAGCAGCCCATGTAATGTTTCTTAAAGAAATAACACTCTGCCAGGCGGTGGATCTCTGAGTTTGAGGCCAACCTGGTGTACAAAGAGTTCCAGAACAGCCAGGGCTACACAGAGAAACCAAAAATAGAAACAAACAAACAAACCAAAAACAAAAAAGCCAAACAAACAAACAAACTAAAAAGAACAACAAACCAAAAAAACTACTCCAATAAATACTTCAGGCTATTCTCCACTGAAGTCATTCTACTAGTTCTTTTACTTATATTAAATAAAAGAGATGGGAGCGAACATAAAATCTGTTACAATTTTTTTTTTTGAAGCAGTGTTGGAGATTGCAATACAAATTTTAAGCTTGAGGGTTAAGAGAAAGAGATGAAGGGCTGGAGAGATGGTTCAGTGGTTAAGAACATTGGCTGCTCTTCCAAAGGACCAGGTTCAATTCCTAGTACAAACATGGCAACTAACAACTGTCTATAATCCAGTTCCAGAGGATCCGATACCCTCACACAGAATATATATATAAGTAAAACACCAATGTACATTAAAAAATTAATATATAGCCAAAAGATACTTAAGGTCATGTTCAACTTCCTTAGCAATCAGGGAAATGCAGATCAAAACAACTTTGAGATACCATCTTACACCTGTCAGAATGGCCAAAATCAAAAACACCAACGATTCCCTATGCTGGAGAGGATGTGGAGTAAGGGGAACTCTCATCCATTGCTGGTGGGAATGCAAACTTGTGCAACCACTTT
>PVIU01008541.1:0-82498 GCA_004026605.1 Ondatra zibethicus
AGCCTCTCCAGCATAAGTTGTCATCAGTGTTTTTGATCTTGGCCATTCTTACAGGTGTAAGATGGAATCTCAGAGTTGTTTTGATTTGCATTTCTCTGATGACTAAGGATGCTGAACATTTCCTTAAGTGTCTTTCAGCCATTTTAGATTCCTCTGTTGAGAGTTCTCTGTTTAGGTCTGTGCTCCATTTTTTTTATTGGATTATGTGTTCTTTTGTTGTCCAATTTCTTGAGTTCCTTGTATATTTTGGAGATCAGATCTCTGATGTGGGATAAATTTACTTTTAAATGGTGCATAAAGATGTGTAAAATATATCTATGATGTATAACATAATGAGATAATTCTTAGATAACACTATATAATGTTTAATTCAGGTTAAATATATTTACTTTCCTAAGCATTTATTGTTTGACAAAAACATTCAAAATTCTCTCATCCAGGTTTTTGAATAAATAACATCTGTTTAAGGTACTTGGCTACCACACAAACACAGTTGACGTAATTTGATTCAACATTGTAATTGAAGTGATATTTAAACACCTTCCAAAGTTTTCAATTCATTCCTTTGATACTGAGGGAACACAGAAGTTTTTCAAAATAGCTCGATGTGAATGAACTAGTGCAGAGGACAAACTATTGCTGTACTAGACACGTGATGATTTTGAGAAGATTCTTATGTGTTTACAAAGACATTTCACACATACTACTATGTCTACTTTGAACTTATACATACTAATGAAAACATAAAAAAATAAATGATTTGATGTTCATGGGTAAAGGAACAATTGTTCCTTGGCATTCGTTAATAATCCTACTACTTAAGGTATCTGTTTTCGGTAAAGAATATGACTGTTTCAGATCTGATGCAAATACACTAATATATTTTAAAATTTGTAAAATAGACTTAAAATTTAAACTTTGTGATATTTATCTCTATAGCTGGGCTCTTGAATATTGAGTAGTTTAATGGCATAATATGGCTTCAATCACTTTGATTTATTATTGTAAGTATAAAGCATGATACCTTATACGTACAAACTTAGTAAAAATCTTTCTATAATGTGGATTTACTTCCATTTAATTTTATCATTAATTCTTAATTTGATTTATGTGTGTGTGTGTGATGTGGGATGTTCTTCTGTATATGTGTTGCTTTTATTGGTTGGTGAATGAAGCTGTTTCAACCAATGGCTTAGCAGAATAAAGCCAGATAGTATATTCAAACAGAGATATATAGAGACAGAAGGCAGAGTCAAAGATATACCATGTAGCTTCTGAAGGAGAAAGATGCCAGAATATTACTGGTAAGTCACAGCCCCATGGTAATACATAGATTAATAGAAATGTGTTAATTTAAGATGTAAGAGCTAGCTAGGATTATGCCTGAGCTGTTGGCCAAGGAGTACTGTAACTAGTATAGTTTCTTCGTGATTATTCAGATCTGGTGGCCAGGAAACAAATGCACAGTCTCTGTCTACATGTATGTTTCTGTGTGTTACACATGTGAATATTGGGAGATGACCAGAAGAGGGTATTGGATGCCCCCTGGAATGGTGTTATTAATGGTCATGAGGTGTTGCTTGTGACAGAATTCCAACAATCAAATTCCCATATTCTGCAAAAGCAAAATCCTGAGGTAAAGGATCATCATTCCAGACACTCCTGTTCATTTTATTTATGATATATATTCTTAGCATATTTGGCATGTTTCACACTAGTAGTTTAGCATGAAAGTATGTACCTTTTATATATTATAACTGTTATTCCAAACACACATGTCTTTAAACAACAATCTGATTATTTTCTGTTTTAACTTACCAGGATTTTAAGAATCAACAAGTCATTCCATAGCTAGCATCATTCTGCTTTTCCCTTCATTGTGTAAGGCACAAGAGATTTATTCATCTCCAGATTGACATAGTCACTCATGTTTCCTCTTCACCTTCATCTGCAAAGGCCCGGCTTCCACACAAGATGGTATTCATCAGAAATTCTTACATGATAACTGACTTCCAAGAAGAGTATGCCAACAGAGGTGACAGGCGGAGCAGAGGTACGCAAGATCACTGTTGCCATATGCTACTTATCACATGTACTCAGAGACCCACCTCCCTCAAAAAAGGCAAGTAAATGACTTAGAAGCAGTTATGTTGTGTAAGTCAGATTTTAACTATGGTACACATATGAAGAAACTGCATATATTCACAATCTGACAACGGAGAATGAATTTCCAAGGAAACATTCTCAAGTATAGTTTAAATAAAAAATTCTTTCAAAAATGTCTTTAAAATGTCAACAATCAAGAAGTTTGTTAAACCTGGAGCTTAATGAGAGTTTTAAAATAGGTTTTCAGTCTTCGTTCACTTTATTATTTCCTCACTTATTCATTCATGGCATGAATATATATTGATGTCCTATCATGAGCCTCTCGGGCTTTTATTAAGCAAAGTAACTGCTACCCCAAAGAGGCAAATATTTCATTCTTCTCTTGATGATGTTTACAAGTTAATAGCACAGATTGCCCTCTCTTTAAAAATCATTTTACTAGAGTTCAGGTAATGAAGACTACAGCAGTGTTTGCATAATTTGTAAGTGAAAAAATTACTATATGCAACAAAGTCTAATGTAACATAAAATAATCAAATAAAGTGCATAGATGCATTTAGTTATTTAATCAAACAAGTATAATTTAGAGCTTTGTTGTATCCCTAGTTCATTCTAAATCTTTAAGCCAATGAATAAACCATGTTCTAACAAAACCAGATGCTTCCCAGCACACAGGGCCACTCCATCTGCTCTTGTACCTCCACATGGGAATGTCTTCTTATTGCTAACCAGCCCATCCTTGGTTCCAAGAAAACATGAGCCTCTTAAAACAAAGTTGAAAATCTAGTGACTTGCAAGTCAGCTGGCAGTGTTTCTACATTTTTAAGCAAGCTTGGATATCAGGGAGAGCTTAGTGTTCACTCTGAAACTGACCCCTGTGAGCCAAGTTCGGAGTAGTGTGAGTTATCAACCCTGACAGGCTTTTGGCAAGTCTTTGAAGACTCTCAGGCCAGGCTCCTTTCCAAGCTCAGCTGGGAACAATTAGGATAAATAATAGTTCTTGCAATGGCTAGTTCTTACTATGCCTTTTATATGTATTTAGTGTACAAAGATGGAATTTATGGCTTATCTATTCAAAAGAAAATAGAATTGTTTTCTATTTCAAACTGAAAGGTGAGACTGCCTTAAGAGTGGTAAACCAACAATTGGGAGGGAACCAGCATAACAAGTATTCTGAAGACAAGTATTCTGAAGATTTTACGAGACATAATTAAACAATGTACTAAAAATATAAACTTTCCCCAATTTCATACTTCAACACCAAAAATGATATTTTGAAAATCTTATTTAAACCTTCCACATACACAATGCACATACATGCACACAATCAAGGAATTGTGATCACCCTCAGCAACCAAAAATGTCTGATAGTATGAGATAGAGATTTTCAATCCTAGGACAAATAAGGTACATACAGACATGATACTCGTACAGAACAAATTAAAGGCACTGAATGGAGGCGAATGGAGAACAGCAGTAAATGCAAAGCTTCCATATCAAGAATAAATCTTTATTTGGTGCTGCTAAGCTCCTGGCTTCATGTGCACTTAGTTTTGCTTTTATTGGTTGTTTTACTTTATTTGTCCCAAGGGTAAAGAAATGCAGCTATCTCATGGTTGAAATCCAAACTTGGCCTACTAAAAAATTAGGCTTTGACCTGATTAATTGCAACTAGAGTCATTAAACTATCACAACACCTCTTCAGTGATTTGTCAGTTTGACATTTTTGTGCTTTTAATAAGAAAGCTTTATTGTTAATAATTTTGCCTGAGTTTTTAAATCAAGTAGTAAATGGTTTTATATCCATTTGTGTGCATAGATATCTTTTATACACATCAACAATTGGCTTGTGTTTGTTTTTCCAGGTACGTTTTATCCATCATATGAATATCTTTGTTGGTTTAAAAATATAGTAAAAAATGTTTAATTTACAGAAGCCATTTACACTTACAAACATCCAAACAGCCCCTTGATGACATGTAAGTGATCCAGTTATATTATATATCACCCCTTTGATTGCCAAGGTTAAGTCTGTTCATCTGTCTAGATAAGGGTAGTCCCCTCCTTTACTGTTCCATGGGTACCCTCTCAAGTGCACATGCTCTGTTGAAGAACATGATGTCATCTGAGAGGGAACGCCAGCCTTTGGTTAAATGTATACAAGTAGCTGTGCCCCCTTGCTATAGCTAGTAAATAAACTCTTAAGGCCCAAATACTCCACTGAATAGAACTGCTATTTGTGTTATTCATAAAGTGCTCTAGAGCACTGATTCTCTAAAGTCCTAGCAACAGCAAGGGGCAGGATGATTCTTACACATACCTTCTTAGTTGGGGTTTTCTATTACTATAAAGAGATACCATGACCACAGCAACTCTTATAAGGAAAACATTTAATTGAGGGGACTTACTTACAGTTTCAGAGGTTCGGTCTATTATCATCATGGCAGGGAGCTTGGCAGCAGATAGGTAGGCATAATACTGGAGAAATAGATGAGAATCCTACATTTTGCAGGCAACAGGAAGTTCATTGAGACACAAGGCAGTATCCTTCGCATAGGAAATCTCAAAGACTGTCCCCACTGTGACACACTTCCTCCATCAAGGTCATACACCCTCCAACAAAGCCATATCTCTTAATAGTACTACTCCCTCTGAGATTATGGGGGCCAATTACATTCAAACTACCACACATGCTCTCTGCTTTTCCAGGACTCAAAGACAAGTGTACGCTCTGCCTACCTCAACCTTTATATCTATGTAGTTGCTGGAGCTGAAAGTAGATTCTTAAGAGTGCTAGTATATTAAAACAAATGCAATATATGAAGAAATTAGGTATATGTAGAGTGTATTTTGCTATTTTTAATAGCAAATGATTTAAATACAGTGGCTCTTTAGTATATAAATCTTTGAGACAAAATATACACAGTACATGCTCAAATTACTTTGCAGATCATTTTCTCTATTACTAACAAAGTTGGGTAACAGAGAATGCAATATTTAGATTTCATTTTATTGAACTTAACTGATATTCATAATCCTAAAATATGTTGGCAATGTTTGAAATGTAGCTGACACAAAAGATACAAAGCTGGTGGTTTTATAGAGGATTAAGGAATTTAATGAGGAGATCAGTCTCAATAGGAAAATAATAAACAACCATAGAAAATAGCTAATTTACAAATGATCAGTCTTAATCAACAGTTGTCAGACCAAGAAGAAGAGAGAGTTAATCTTGGGCTATGTTTATAACATCTTTGTTCTTTACTTTTCCAATCTGGAAACAGACCAAAAGTCTGTAAACAGTTGATTAGAGAAACAAATCATGCTATATTCATATAATGAAATATTACTCAACTGTTAAAAACTGATTATTTATGCAACTATTAGCTATTTAAACTATGAAACACTATGAGAAATAAAGCATAAAGTAGACAAATTTAATTATCATAAATGTATAAATTGCTATGGAACAAAAACTAATCTATATAAAATTAAGTCATATTAAGACCCTAAGAAAATATATACAATATTTGTTTTTAGTTGTCAAAATAGTAAAAGTAAAATTAGTTAAGGGCTAATTAAACTATCATACAGTCATGTGATGGACTAGTATTAAACACTAAAAGTAAATGAGGCATCAAACATAAAAAGACATACAGGAAATATACATGCATATGTATATTTAAAAGAGAATCCATTCTATATTATTGTAACTATGCATCATTCTGAAAGAGGAAAAGTGTGAATATAGCAAAAATATGATTAATGAATTCCAGAGAGGAGGGCAAAAGAATAAAGTGGGAAACAAAGATTTTTACAACAATGAAACTACTCTATTTACTGTAAAGGTGATGACACTCATACACCTACCCAAACATGGAAAATACCCTGTTGTAATCTACTGTCCAGGTCATAATAGTGTGTCAACTTTGGCCCGCTCAACGTAACAAATGGAACGCAATAGTAGGGAATGCTCAGAATGGGAGAAACTATTGATGTTTGCGAGCAATACTTGTACGTACTTACATTTCTGTTTCATTATGATGTGAACGTATCACCAATTTAAAGCAGTAGTGTTATGTCATAGATAGCTTCACTCTGATTGGATTTGAAGCCTGCTCCACGTGAGAAAATTCCATGTATTGTACTGTAATCTTAGTCACAAGTCCATTGTGGTACAGTAAAGCTCTAGGGGAGAACTTGCTATTGTTTGTGTAATTGTGATAAATGGTCATGACAAATTACTTCTATATATTCATGTTTATACTGTAGGCCTGAGTTTCTCTCAAGCTTGTTCAGAGAAGCTATTTGCAGTGATCAATATTTTAATTTCAGGATCCCATTTATCAATTGCTGGTCTTATATAGCACTGGAGTGAAATTTTACCCAATGAACATGGCACCCAAAATCTGATTGGAAGGAAGTTGCTACCTAACAATTGATTTGACAGGCATGGCGTTGATCTTTCTTACCATGTATATTTATTTTCATTGATTTTGATATAGGAAATTTTGCCTTAAGATTTAGACTCCTTCCATGGTTTCCTCTCATATTGTATTCTTTCCATTTTATATTTTATTCTCACATTTTAATGTGAGATTTTAAGAAGAGATAAATGTAGGAAAAGCAATAAGGAATATTAAAACCATACTTACATTAGATATTGGTTAACATATTTGTAATTGTATTATTCTATAGTACTCACTTTAAACAATCATGTGAATTTATCAGAACCTTATCACAGTACCTTAGTTTAGTCCTTTAAAACAATACAAAGAGAAAGTATAACACACAAAATAATGGGTTTATATAATTTATTATTCCAAATATTGATGGTTGAGATGGTTTCAGTAGGAAAATTTCAAATATAAAGCAACTCATTATCGTATATTTCTTCAATGACTATTTCTTGAGGAGATGAGACAGTTCCATATTATTTTATCTTTCCAGCATAAATATGATTATCTCCAAACCATATATTGAAGAATCAAAGAAAGACAAGACAATGTATAAATATAGCACATGTGTAAGTTATTGCTAAATAAACACATAGAAAGGTTAATCACTGAATCCTTAAAATTGCAAAGCTGTCTGTTTTAAAGAAGTCAGTCTTGGAGTATTAAAGCATATACTCAGCTTTCTTTGTTACCACTTTTCTCTATTTACAGTGTGTTCCTTTTCTTTGAGTAGTTAATATAGCAGTTGGAAGTTATTTTCCAAGTGTCAAAATCAAACATTTTGTCCTGCTTTGATTGTTAGCTCATGCTCACACTGTTCTGCAAAATTTGTTCTATGACTAACTCTTGAGTAAAGTTATCTTGGGGTTTTAACAACATAAAAATAATATTTTGTTATAATTGCCACATTAAAAGACTTACTTTCATGACAGAGGCAGGTGTTCTTTGACGTCTCTGTGTAGTATTGAACTGAGATCAAAGAATATTTGGACAATAACAGTCCCCTCCCCTTTGTCATGACCCTTGATATCACTATGTAAGACATAAAGGAAGAGATTTAATTAAAAGAGATTACAATTATACTAAAGTGTGTGTTTCTGTGTGTGTGCATGTGTGTGTATCTTGACTGTATGCATGTGCCTCTATGTGTTTGTCTAAACTTCTGTGTGTGTGCATGTGTGCGTGTGTGTGTGTGTGTGTGTGTGTGTGTGCGTGCGTGTATGCATGTTATGTGTATGCGTGCGTGTATGCATGTTATGTGTATGACACACATACCTACCCATGCATGCACAGGCAGGAGATGGATGCCAGATATCTTTCAGTTTCCCTTTCTAAACAAGTTTTCTCCCATTAGCTGGCCAGCAAGCCCCAGGGATCCTCCTGTCCCTATCCCCTAAAAAGCAGAGCCAGCTCTATACAGGAATGAAACTCAAGTCCTCACGCTTGCCTGCTAAACACTTTACACCTGAGTCATTTCCCCAACCCTAGTAGTAGACTGTTTTGATTTCATTATTTCATATTAAAAAGAGTCGATCCATATTTCTCCATTCATATTTAGAAATGTAAACCTAAACAGGGAGTGATAATCACACAATTATTCCAACAGTAACATCATTTGTTTATATCTGGCTCAAATTCATAGTAAGTACTAAGAATTCTTTGTACAAATACTGAGATTACCAACTGTGGAAACCTCAATGTCATTTAGAATTTGAAGACACACAATTAGGATTGTGGTGATATTTTGCTTCTGCGTTAAAAAAATATAATGCTTGCCTAAAGATCAGAGTGTGGAAGTTAGCCACACTAGTTAGCCATAGAGTCCAGGTAGTGGGTGGTACACACCTTTAATCCCAGAACTCAAGAGACAGAAGCAGATGAATCTCTGTGAGTTCAAGACCACCCTGGGCTACATGAGATTGAATGAGTCTAAAAGAGAAACAAAGCCAAGTGATGGTGGCTCACACCTTTAATCCCAGCACTAGGGAGGTGGAGACGGGAAGTGATATGACTGGGTGGAGAGAGAAATTTAGGAAGTTAAGGCAGGAGGAGACAGGAGCTCAGGATTTAGTCTGAGGGTTCATAGAGATGGCATTCAGTCTGAGAACTTGTAGAGACAGGACACCCTATCCAGTCTGAGGATTTGGTTAAGGTAAGCACTAGTGGCTGGCTGTTCTGCATCTCTGATCTTTCAGTTTTCACTGCCTAATATCTGACTATAGGTTTTTATTATTAAGATCAATTAGGCTCCAAAGCTACAGAGAAACCATGTCTTGAAAAAAAAAAACAAAAAAAGGGCGAATTATTATTCAGGTTACACTACATAGGATTGTTTTATTTCTGAAAGTTAAACAGTGAGAAATCCCATTGCATGTGAAAAAAAACAGAATCCTACCAGAATTTGCTTCATTTAGATAGAGGTAAAATAACAAAACAGTGGTTGAAGAAATACGTTTATACTGATAACTTCTTACAGAGTTAATAATCAACTTAGTATATTTGATATTTAAAGCTCATTAAATATCAATTTCAAAATACATCTAGTGCTTATGTAGGCTTGTTATTCTCTGAATTTATATAACAAATAGGTTCCATTTTACAATAAAATGATGAGAGATAAGGGTTACAAAATCAAACATTACCTACCCTGAAAACGCCTAAACCAAAGACATAAAGAATATCTACAACGGTTTTTATTGGTGAAACCAAATCCATAGCAATAATTGTCCGAGGAAGGAACAAGTATGCCTTAATTAATAATTAATTAGTAATGAGATCAACCTATCACTGATTGACATGAAAGAGAAGGAAACTTTGAGTTACATACAACTATGTTAAAATCATTCAAATAAGATTCATTTTGAAATGATCAATAAAAGGCATTGGTTGATATTTGTCAATATAAAATTATATATCAGAATTCTTCCTTATTTCACTTAATTTTAAAATGTCTTATTAATAGACAACATTTACATTTTGTTCTGTACACCATAAAGTTTTTTCCTCTCCTCATGTAAATCCCATCCACTCTTCACACCAGCAAGGGAAGAAAGCAGACAGCTGTTTATTTTCATTTGTCTCACCATCTCCTCAAAGTTCAATCCCCCAGTCTCATCCTGTAGCAGATCATCTGCTGAGCCCCCATCTCCTAAAGATAACATAGATCTCTTTCAACCTTCTTCCCCACTCATCCTGTTATCTCAGTCCCCAAATCCAGCATCAACCATCATCAAGTAGAATTCCTCCCACTAATGCAGGGATAAGTCAACATATATAAATGAATAATTATAATCTAGCATGTGAAAAAACTAAAGAAATAACAAATGATAATTTGATTAGATACAAAAAAGACATTTGAAAATATCCAACATCCCTTCATGGTAAAGGTACTAGTGATTAGGGATATATGGGATAATAAGACAATTCATAGCAAGGTCATTGCCAGCATCAATGTAGATGGAGAGAAACTCAAAGCAATTCCACTAAAATCAGGAACAAGAAAAGTTTGTCCACTCTTTCCATATTTATTCAGCAAGTACTGGAAGTCTTATCTGGAGTAAAAAGACTACTGAAGGAGATCAAGGTGATACAAGGTAAAAGGGAAGAAGCAAAAGTACCTTTATTTGCAGATGATATGATAGCATACATAAGTGATCCTGAAATTCCACTGGGAAACTCCTACAGCTGCTAAACATTTTCAGCAAAATAGATGGATACAAAATTAATTTGCAAGGATAGTATCATTCATCTGTACAAATGACAGACTGAGAAGAAACAAGGAAAACAACACCTTTCTCAATAGTCTCAAATAATAAATACCTTGGGATAATTCTAACCAAGCAAGTAAAAGACTTGCATGATAAAAAATAAGACTTTGAATAAAGAATTTGGAAAAGTTATTATAAGATGGACAGATGTTACCTTTGAAAGTTTGTGTGTTTTGAGATAAAAAGTGGACCAGACATCAATGAAGAGAAGTAGCCCAGGTGATTCAACCTCTCAGAATGTCTCTGTTGTTGTTTCCTCAAAAATCTTCACCCAGAACAACTTCAAAACTGCTAGTTAAAATGATGCAGCCTCATAGATTCCTCCAGTCAGAAAGCTCTATACTTCCTTATCACACAGAGTTTGGGCAACAAATGATAAAGCTAACTCTCCCAGCACTTCAGCATAATCCTAATTGCAAGGGTCCCCTAGAGATGCCATAGCCCCCAGACAAAGGATAAAATTTTAAGAAAAAAAAATGCCCACATTCTCAAGAGTTGGGTGGATGGTTTTTGGTTTTTCAGAGGGTTATGGGTGTTTGTTATCATTTAGGGGGTTAGTTACAAATTGTTATTTATCATGGTCATGGAGAAAATTAAGCAAAGAAGGTTAGATTTGGGGATCTCTTTCTGAAAAGAAAGGAAGCTATTGGATTGATAAGAAAAAAGGGTAGATTATTGAATTTACGTTTAAACTAAAAAGCAATTGCTGGTCTCAAATATTTTACATTGGTATGGCTTTTTGTATATTTGGAAAAATTTAAGTTTAGTTTTGTTATAACATACTATAAAGTATTGTACCTATACAGCTCATTTCAAATATAATTTAAAATTCTAGTCCTTTAAAGTTACTAATACAAACTGTTTAGGATAATTTTAAAAATGCAGGTTAGAAGTTAGTCACTTAAAACATTCAAACCTGTAGTCATCTTAGGTATGTTTTCAAGGTTAAACAGAAATATATTTTAGGTAGATAAGTGGTCTTCAAACACTTCCTGGATCTACAGACTATGGCATTTAGGATGTTTGAAAGCATAAGTCTTTTCATGGCAGCAAGACATGGTAAGCACCAACATACTTCAAAGAAAATGATGGGCAACAAAGAACCTCTATGTGGAGTTTGCTTCAAATGCGTCAAAGCTAGCCCTTCAGCAAGAAATTGCCCTTGTCCCTACTGCTAACATTATGCTGTACAAATTGGATAAGGAGGACACAAAGGAAGCTGACTGGCAAATTTGTCAAAGAAAGGTAAGCCACTTCATCAAAATTTATGCTTGACAGTGGAGTCTTTCAGATATTCTGTGTCTGTAGGCCAAAGATGGATGCTCCAGTGTTACAGAGGAAACTTGGATGACTGTCCAGACAACCAGCTGTCTCTGTCACTTCTATGCTTTTGGAAGTTTCTTGCTTTGCACTTCCTTTTTACACACATAGTATTTTATCCTTCTTGGGTCTCTGATGGGGTTGAAGACTAGATAGATATAGTTTTACCATTCTCTTTGTTACCAAATTTAAATTTAAGGAAACTCAGAGAAGAGATGCAAAGTTTAAAAAGGTTGAGAAATATAAAAGCTTAAGTTGTTTATCTAATAAAATGTTTTAATGTCTAAAAAGATATTTTAGAATGATACTACAAGTTACGATAAAAAGTGATTTAGGTGTAAAACTTTCAACTCACCAATATAGGATAGATAATAGAGTACAATCTCTGAATTTGCCAAATAGAAATGGACTGAATATTGTGAATGTAATTCCTGCCTGGTACTTGTTCATATTATGTGTACTTTTACTGTGTTAATGTTAAAATCTAACTAACAAAATTGGGAAATGTTGCAGAATATTGGATCACACTGTGTGAAGATATGTCACTATTTTACATCACCTGCTGGGCACCTTCTGATTGGTTTAATAAAGAGCTGAACAACCAATAGCAGGAGAGGATAGATGGGACTTCCAAGCAGAGATAGAAACTCTGGAAAGAAACTGAGGCAGGAAATTCACCAGCAAAAGATGGAAGAAGTTAAATTTACAGTACTGAGGAGAACTAATGATCCACGTGGTAGAATGAAAATTAATATAAATGGGTTAATTTAAGTTATTGGGAATAAAACTAAGATAAGGCCAAGCTTTTATAATTAACAAAAAGTCAATATATCATTACTTGGGAGCTGGTGGTTCAAACAAGGCCCTAATACAGATAAGGATGGGAGAACTGTGATCAGAATATAGTGTTTAAAAAAATTTGCAATTCAAAAATAATTGGCTTTTGTCTTTTAAAACGATTGTACATAGAAAAATATCAGGCTGGTTTAATAAATAGTCTAATTTCATGAATTATATTAAGACTGCAGAGACTGGAGGAGCCTCCTATCATATTTCAGATAGAGTAATTAAAATGAAAACCCAGGAGGTTGCCAAAAGTAGATATGTGACTGGGTGGCAGAGTTTTTGCTCTAACTTGTATTCATTTGCTCAAACATTAAAGGAAATATTTCACCATACAAGCTCTCTAAATTTGCTCCTAAACATATAATTTTACTAAATAAATCTTAATCAAAGGGAAATTCATATAGTAAAACAACGTATGCCAAAGTAAATACTTTGAGATGTTTCCTAATTAGCATGGTCTAAAAAAGAGCATAAAACAGTGTCACGCTACTTGAGAGAACTTCGGACGAGAGCCGCCATTTAAGACACTTAGCTGTTTAGATTAGATGCTTCACCTTTGACAGTTCACTTAAGCTGGACCTACCAAACTTAACATAGCCAGCAATGGAGAAATAGTACTCGATTGTTGTACTACCCAATCCCCACATGAGTTTTATTTCTAAATGAGCCTTTTAAAAAGTGATTTACTCACCCCATTGATTTCTCTTTCAAATCTTTCTTCCTTTTGGATTATAAGGAACAATAAGCCATTGGAAATTTTTGCAAAACTCTTGGCTTTGTGCACCAACCTAATAGCAGATGTCCATTTCCTCACTGCAGATGAAACAAATGTTTCTCTTTGGATAGGTTTTCTTATTAAACAAACTTCAGCCATTGAAATCTATGTTTAGATTTGGACTGTTGGCCCATCATCAAGTTATATAGATTTTGCTGAAATATTCATTTTTATTTTGTTGATTCAGAAATACATTAATTATTATGTGGATTCAATAATAATCACCATTATTATCTTTAAAATTATTGTTTTCTCAAAGGTGGGAATTCTAAGGCTTGATTTTTTTTGTTTGTTTTTGCCTTCTAGAGCACACTTCAATCTTATAAAATTCACAAAGTTACCTGAATTTTTGTCTTTTTTCTGAATTGATTTAGACTTTTACACTTTTTGGTGACATCCATGATCACATTTCATTTAAATCTACACAAAGAGTATCACAAGATCAGCACAATGCATAATTATTAGTTAATGGGAAATAAAAACAGGAAATTTACTTGTTAACATTCATAATTATATTTCAAGCAATGGGCCCCTCCCTGACTTCAGTTTCCTGGGTATAAAATGATGAGTCAGCATGAAATCATTTCCAAAGTCTCTCTAGCCTTAAACTTCTAGGACTCTATGGCCCTGTTTTTGAAGGCTCACTCAGCTAAGTTAATTTAGCGCAGATGTACTCTGGTCCAGTATCAATACCAATAAACATTAGCACTGAGAAGCCTCTAATAGGAAACTTCGTGGTCTTGATGGTTCAAATAGAGATTGATGTAATTGGAAATACAATTTAGTTCTCATTAGATAGAACTGGATTCCTCCAAGGCGTTCCTTTTATCGCCAGCTACATGCAAGGTTGGAATTCCTTCTTAAATCGAGTTTACTATGTCCTTTTTCTGATCTTGTTTTTGTGTCACTATCTATTGTATAAGGCAGAGTGGAAGGGAATTATGTAAGGAAACACTGGTGTAAGAAGGCTCATAGCCTCCATTCTCAGAAACTCTGCAAACGACTGGAAGGCACATGATAAGACAAGGTCAATGTGGTTATAAGATCAAAATAAAATGCTCTGTGACTAATCCTGCTTCTTTGCAGTCAATATGTTTTTCCTACTTTATTTTTATTGATAAATCCCATCAGGGAAAATATTTTTAGCCACAGAATAATAAAGTGAATCAAACCAAACTTTCCAATTCCATTGACAAAGGATTAAACATGCCAACCTCTTGTCCTGAGACTCAGCTATGGGCAATAAGAATTCAGGGCAAGTCTTCTGGAAAACTACATGACTGACATAGAGTCTTCAACAATTAGAACCACAATAACTGGTAATATCTCTGCCCTTTGCTTGTTTTATTACTTAAATATGGACCACCATTCCCTTATCATAAAGACCAAAACCAGCACAGACATAAAGAAATTTTGATTTGCTGAGTGTCCTTATCAAAATCTTAAAATATTAGCAATAATTATCCTCTGGAAGGCTAGTTATCTGAGAGCAAATCAAGATGTCTGTTTACAGTGGATGAACTGTTATGCTGCCTGCATATTCTGTTAAGAACTGAACTATATATTCTCAAAATAGAATCGAGTTACAATGCATATCTGTTGATCCTTGTCTCCAAATTGTTAATGCAGGAGAAAAGCTTCCTCATCAAAGAGCACATCCCTTTGAGGTTAACATAAGTACATGAAAGACAGAGAGTCTCTCCTAGAAACTGTAACTCTAAAAGTGTTCCCAAGCTGCAGAGCTCCTGATCCCTTTGGCTAAGTCCTTGCTATAAAAAAGAGCTCAGCTCAACTCTCCATGTAACCAGAATATCACATGATTGCCTTGCCTGAAGGTGGCACTTCTAGGAAACTGAAATGTTTAGACACTTGACAGTCTGAGAACATCTCCAAGCAGAAATGAATTGATGGTATTATTTAACTTAATGTTAATGTACAACAGACCCCTTTTATTTGCAGTTTTAGGTGTGATTGAAAAACTAGAAGAAATTTCTCTGTCACAGTTTCTTTAAGATTCATTTCTTCTGAATTTTTCCCAACTTGGGCATACCAAACAAAAAAACATGAAAAGCCATTTTATTTTTTTTTAATTTAATACATCATGCCTGCCTGCCCTTTAGCATATCTGGACTTTCAGTATCACTATTCTTGTTTATGAATCATTATTAAATATAATAAGGACTATCTGTACACAGCTTTTCAATGCCATTGTGGTTTGCCTGAAGCCAAGAAAGTTCTGAAGTGATGGACAGGCAGAAATATACACACTAGACTGTGAAATGATTCATGTTCCTAATATAAGAGATCAACGTTCTCCAATTTACTCAAAAAGATGCACATATTTCAATTTATAGATAATTTTCTGTTATTTTCCATTTCACATTTTGAGACCAACGCTTAATGATGCTAACTGCAATCACAAACACTAAAATCATTCCTTACTTATTCATGAAAATATAAGTTGGTTGTGGCATACCTGTGAGATAGCTACACCAGTATAAAGAGCTGTAAAAGCAAGAATTTTTAGATGGAATTGAAAACTGTAGTTCTTTAGTGGGGACTGGATTGAAAACAAGACCTAGGCAGTTATCGAGACTTGTAAGTTTAATCAAAATACTCAAGCATCAATAACTGCCATTATCTTAAAAAATGTTACTTGGAAGATTACTATCTTTAATTTTATTCTATTTTTTATTATGTTCACAATTTTATTATTTAATATTTATTTTATTATATTCAATTATTTTGCTTATTCTGTTCTTCATTGGATATTATAATAAATACACATGTCACATAGCAGTCTGTATATTCATTTATTAATTAATTTTCAAGGATGCACTACAGTAACAAATGAATAACAGCTAACATGTACAGTTCTCTTCATAGAAAGTAGCTATACAACATTAGATTTGTTTAACTGAAATTACATGAACCAAAAGTATCAATTCAATCCATAAACACCTAAAAGCCTATTTAGTACAAATAACTTTCTTAATTCATTGCCTTTTTTTCTTTCTAAATTATTGTAATATGTACATATGCTTGTGTTTGTGTGTGTGTGTGTGTGTGTGTGTGTGGTCTGAGGTCTTCAGTGGGATTTATGGAAGAAGCAGAGTAGAGAGACTAGATAGGTGATTGATGTGGAATTTCCCTTTGTATGCTGTGATTACCATTAATGAATAAAGAAACTGCTTTGGACCTACAGCAGGGCAGAACTTAGGTAGGCAGGGAAGACAGAACTGAATGCTGGGAGGAAGAAGAGCAGAGTCAGAGAGACACCATGGATCCTCCACCTGAGACAGATGCAGGAACATTACCTGGTAAGCCACTGCCAAATGGCGATACACAGATTAATAGAAATGGGTTAAATTAATATGTAAGAGTTAGCCACTAAGAAGCTAGAGCTAATGGACCAAGCAATGTTTTAATTAATATTGTCTCTGTGTGATTATTTGGGGTCTAAGTTATCTGAGCAGCCAGGAACAAGCAAGCGGCCTCCTTACTACAGGTGATCTAGGAATGGCAAAAGTATGGGCACTGAGAGCTGCCCTCCTTCATCCTGAGATGAGATCCATGGGCTCCAATGTAACTGTGACACATGGGCAGTGGCCTTGGTCAGATAATATTGCAAAATTATTGCTTCCACTCAAGAGGATCAGAAATGAAGCCTTTGTGTGACACTTTCCTCCAAATTTTGACAAGTACTTAATTCCTTTATGCTTGGTTGCTTTAAATTTTAGCAGTAACTAGAATGTCACATAACACGTGCTGGGTTCCATATCTGCAGATTGGTGGCATTTAGCATGGGCTCAGTCACTATGTGCTCACCTTGAAGCAGTGTGGCAATTAGTTTCCTCTCTGTGTCTTCCTTCACTGTTACTGCTAAAGAAATAATTCTTTCTCTGATTGATTGTCCACTGAGCAATGAAAAAAAAAGTTGAGCTGTTGATATCACTCAGACTCAGTATAAGAGTACTTACCTAGCATGCAAGTGAGGTCCTGGGTTCAATTCCAGACACACAAAATATAAAATAAATACATATTTTTTAAAAAAGGAAAGTAATTATGATAAAATCCCAGTATGTTAATATTCCCATTTTATTAGAGTCCCTTTTAAAACACACTGCAAGATATGTAGTTACTATGACTTACAGATGTAGAGCTAATAAGGAAAGAGCAAACTGATATGGTGAGTCTTATTCATAACTCTTGGCATGCCCTGGTGACTGTGTAATTTTTTTTGTGAATCACAAATACTGTCTATTGTGTAATAATCTGTGTCTGGTGCAGAAGGTAATTATTAAAATATTATGTGGTGTGAGACCTTCAAAGTGGCATTTTCATTGCTACTATAGCAATTCACATGAAGAAGAGCAGAATGCCAGGGGAGTCTATCAGGGTTCTAGGTCTGTCAAGACTTGCAAACCTTTCAGGAGCAACAATTCCTAAGTAGACTGGTGTGCATGCACGTGGGGTTCAGCTCTATCTCTTGCAATTTGGCAACTTTCAAGATGAACCTGACTCACAATATGTTTTATTGGCTCTTGTGTGAAGAAAATATATTACTAATATTTAAAACAAAACTATCACATGAAAATGCATCTTTCTGGTCTCTGCTGAAAAACAATTAGACTATCGTGCACTACTGAGTTCATACTCCTGAATGTCAGTAATCAGCTGGATTCATGGTGCTTCTATCCAAGGGCAAGACTCTCCTTTTGCTGTAATCCCCACCACTCCTGAGTACTCTCCAGTCCTGACCCAAATCTCAATATCACTTGAGATTTACCAATATACTCTCCCTATAATTTAACCTTACCAAAAATATTCTTGGGCAGAAAAATATTATTATCAAAATCAGGATACAAAAAATAGAGTTCTTCAGTTCTTGAAAATATATAGAAAAAACATTTCTTAAACTGGTAAACATAACAATCATATTTAATGTAAGCATCTGCTTGGCCCTTCAGGAGAAAAACTCAGCTTCTGTTTGCCCTTTAATACTTAAATATTATTTTATCAAAAGATGGCTTTGGAAAGCCATTTGATCTTGACATTGGAATAAATTTTATGTAAGTTCTCAACTAGAGAAGAATGGATGAGTGGGTGGAAGAGTGGACAGAGAGGGTGTTGAGGGATTTGTAGGTCAATGGAAGGTTAAGTTCATCTAGTTTAAAAATATCTATGACCAGTCACATCACATTTGTCACATCACATAAAGCTCATAAATTTTGAGGGAGGCTATCTGACTTCTAGGTGAAACCATTCTATATTTCAAATCTAACTAGACTATTGATAATTCTCCATCAGTTGAAAGCATGTGAACTTTGATATTTTCAAAATACGTCCATTGGAGTCTCCTGTAGTATCACATGAGAGATGGTAAAGTACATGTCTTGAGATGGGCTTTAACTGGTCTTCTTAATTTTACTGAGTTACTTAAAACGTCATTCTATTTATTTTTAGTTTTTGAGTTTATAATTTAATTATATCCATTTCTTATTTCCTTTCCCCCTCCAAATTCTCACATACGTCTGTTCTTGCTCTTTCTCAAATTCATGCCTCTATTTCATTAATTTTTGTTGCTTACATACATAAATATACACATGCACACAAACACATATACACTCACACGAACACACAAATACACCTAATACATAAATACAACTGTAGTAGGAAAGCTGCTTGTTCCTCGCTGCCCAGGCCCAGAGTAATCTCTAAGAAACAATATTATTTAAATTACTACTTGGCCAATCACTTAAGTATATTGCTAGCTAGCTCTTACATCTAGTATTAACCCATTTCCATTGTTTTGCCACAGGGCTCATGGCCTACCAACAAGGTTCCAGCTGGCAGCTCAGGTCTTTTCTCTCTGGCAGCTACATGGTATCTCCTTGACTCTGCTTACTCTCTCTCTCTCTCTCTCTCTCTCTCTCTCTCTCTCTCTAGGTGGGATCTGCTTGCTAGATGCAAGCACTATCATTTAAAAGAGGCTTCCTTACTCAGCTTTAGCTGCAAAACCTTGTGGCTCTTTTAAGAGGTCCTGCCATGAAACACTTAAATGGTGTTGATGAAAAGCTGACTGCATGCTTTTATTGGTGGCAAGGACCTTGAAATGTCATAGATTTGTGGCAATAAACATGGCTCTAGCCAGTACCTCTGCCATGAGGCTAGACTCTCAGAAAAAAGCTAAGGAATGGCTGGATCCAGCCATCAAAGCCATGGCTTTAATCCTAGCCATATTGCTTAGCAAATTAAAGACTCATGTGGTCAGAAAAAGGGAGATAGACAGTAAAGATAGATTCAAAGACAAAGAAAACCTCTAAATGATTTATTGTGTGTTTTAAAATATATGTAAGTTTGGGAGAGAAAAGAAAAAAAATAAAGTCCTTAAAATAAAAAAGAAAGAAAGAGAGTAGTTGGGTGTGGTAGCAGACACCTTTAATCCCAACACTTGGGAGGCAGGCAAATCTCTGGGAATTCAAGGACAACCTGGTCTAAAGATTGAATTCCAGGACAGCCAAAGATACACAGAGAAACCCTGCCTCATAAAGCCAAAAACTAAAACTAAAATAAAAGAAATAGAGGTTAAAATAAAGACATGTAAAGATGGAAAATACACAGAGTCTGGATACTGTATATTATTGTGTTGTCTTTGAATTGTATGACTGCTGAGGAAGGAATAACAGCTGCTAAAAGACATTTGATTATAAATGCTGCTGGATTAATCCAAGATATGTATTTTGAAAATGCCTTGATTTTAAAATTGAAGTCAAAAGATATTTTGCTTTAGAGAAGAGGATTTGCTTTTGTTTCCCCAGGAAATGAGAGGGTGTGGATTCATTCTGGATTAAGAAAAATCAGGTTTGATCAAGGAAAACCCCCTGAGAAATCTCTGATAGAAATGGATGGTCCAGATGTCTGAGTTCTATATCTAGAACATATTCAAGACTGCTGCCTGAGATTATCAAGCCTTACAGGATACTCCAGTCAGGACTTGATTATAATTCTAAATTTTCTTAGGTCCCCATAAGATTATCAATGCCCCCAATCAGCAGGAAGTAGCCTGGTAAACTACACCCACATTCCCAAAAACTGGATTATGGATGTTTGCCTTTGTTTAGAATGTTGTTTACAAGTTGTTATGGATAATGGTCAGTAGGAAAGCTGAACAAAGAAGATTCAATTCAGAAGTCTTATTTAAAAGGGGGGAGTGCTATGGGGCAATGGTCTGTACCATGTCATTTTTGTATTTAAAAAAAAAAAAGCTGATTGGTCAGTAGCCAGGCAGAAAGTAGAGACATGGCAACGAGAGTTTTGGGAAGAGAGAAGTTTCAGTCTGCAGTTGTCACCCAGACAGAGAGGAAGCCAGAGACAGAGGATACAAGATGTGACTGCCTCGCTGAAAAAGGTACCAGGCCAGGTGGCTAACACAGACAAGAACTGTGGGCTAATATAAGTTATAAGAGTTAATAAGAAGCCTTTGCTAATGGGTCAATCAGTTAATAATTAATATAGACCTCTGAGTATTTCTTTGGGGCTGGATGGATATGGGACCTGGTGGGATAGAGAAACCTCTGTCAACAACAGGACAAAATGAGACTAGCTCAATCATAAAGCCCAGTGTCTCTGTCATAATTTATTATGAAATATTTCAATGGGTGGGGGTCTTTTAGAAACACTGAGCCAAGGTAAATTCTTCCTCCTTTAAATTGTTGCTCTCTGGTGTTTATTGCGTCAGTCAGAAGTCTGACTAATTTGCTGTGTTTCTGCATGTGTGATGGTTTCTGAATGCATGGCAACCTATGAGAACCTGTGTTTCCTTGTGTGAGTGGATATTTGTCAGAGCAGACCCAGGAAGTAGATACACAGAAATAATGAGTTGAAAGCATGCTGTGTGAAGAATACAGAAATTCTGGCGCTTCCTAAACTGCTAAAATGATATGGAAGTCACACATATATTAATTTTAAAGTATCATTTGTTCAAGAGACATTATTTTTATTATTTTTTGTAGCTGTAAAATGTAGAGGCCCCAGAAAAGGAAGAAACTTCAACACAAAAAGTATAGTTTTACAAAGACATCACCTATCAACCCCTCACCTAAAAATTAAAATGACTATCTCAGCAGAATTCTCTAAAAATTATTTCTCATTGCATGCTAACTTTGGTGATATTCAAAAACAATCATCACTAAAAACTTATCATTGTATTAAAGTGAAAGGCAAGAAAATTATTTGGCCCCCAACATTTTAGGTCTGTATGCTCAAGAACTGTCACAATAAAGGAAATCTACTCTTATTGAAAGGACTAAACACATACATGCACCAAGCAAAAAAGAATAAAAACCCAACAACAATAAACATGTCTAAGAGTCTGTCTCACCTCATATTTAGGCCAACCAACTTAGGACACTGAGTTTGACATGGGCAATATAAAGACCAGGCATGGTTTCTGAATTTTCTCAGGACAACACAGTAGTGTTACAAATTGTCTAAAAGAACTTTCCTATCTAGAATCAATTCTTCATTGTCTAGTTTATTAATCTTTTTGCTGAGCCTTTTGTCTTTTTGTCTAAGTGCATTGTGTCTTTCTCAGTATAATTCTCACTTTTGTTGCAAATATAATCAACATTAACATCTTTGGTTTGTCCTAACAAATTGATTATATAAGAAAAAAAGGAGCACTTTATAAAATATGGTATATACTTATTAACTTACTTGAATTAAAATCTAGGGGCTGCCCTCCTGCTCATGGTTTACTCATTCTCTATTCTACATTAAAATCAGAAGACTTGGGGAATATGAAGTCCGTGAGGCAATTTAATGTTTGATAAAAATAGTTGCAATGTTTCGAAGATCAAACATTGGGATCAAATATATATATAATCATTCATAGGATTTAGGCTATGGACACAAGAGAAAAGAAAAAGAAATTTGATTTTTTATAAATCACAAAGAGTATTTATAGGTTGTTTCCTTTCTGAATTTTATTATATATTCCATTTTCCATAGTGAAACAGTCTGATTGGTATTTTTCTATGTTCTGTATATTGTTTTTGTTGGTGAAGGAATTTATTTGCTGGATTATTTGACTTTTGAAACACAGTTTCCCTTTGTAGAATAGGCTGTTCTCAAACTCATGATATAGCTCAGGCTGAACACTAGCATCCTGATGAAGCCTTCGAAGTGCTGGGATAACAGGTACATATACAATGCTTGGCTCAGATTGGAACATATACATGCCAAATATTTTCATTTGCTGCATCTAAAGTGATAACAGAGCCTCTAAAACTAGGTCGTTAATCATTTACTTATCATTTACTCTTCAATAGTGCAAACTTTTTCTAGAGTTTGGGACTGTTCTTGATATCTAGACCCAAGCTATGCTAGATAAATAATTTTCATTTTAAAAAACACTTCAAAAATATAAAGACTTTTAATAAGAAACCATTAAATGAATTATGATCTTTCATTGTAGTAAACTGTCTTAGTGCTCACCATACTAATTCTTCTCTCTTACAGAAATCATTATATTACTGTTGCACTACTTGGTCTGAAAATGAGGATATGAAAAAAGATATCCTTTTTGTCTTGACCACAGTGCTTAAGATATTTTATAGAAGATTAATATAGTGAACCAAAAAGTATATTGCTGGTTATCAATTGATTCTAAACCCCACATGAAATGAGGAAGTAGAGGCTAAAGGGAAAACATAGGATTTAGAATGACATGTCTTGAACACACATTTTAATTTTATTAAAAAATTATTCATTATGACATGTAATTAATGCAGTTTGAGTGGTGATTCTACTCACTTTGTATGATAACTTTTCATGTATACATAAAGTTGAAGATAATCAAATATGTTGAAACTATTTATGGAATGAAATATTTAACAGGTAACAATAGTACCATACTTACAAGTAATTAAGAAGGTTACCATACATAGCAAGCAGAAGTATCTACATGACAATATACCATGTTTGTTTTCTGAAAGTATCACAAGATCTTGAATTTTGCAGGAAAATGGATGGAGCTAGAAAACATCATTTTGAATGAGGTAACCCAGACACAGAAAGACAATTATCACATGTACTCACTCATAAGTGGTTTTTATATGTAAAGCAAAGAAAACCAGCCCACAAATCAATGAAGACTCTAAGAGAGACATACATGGGTCTAATCTACATAGAAAGTAGAAAAAGGCAAGATCTCCAGAGTAAAATAGGAGCATGGAGACCTTGGGAGAGGGTTAAAGGGGAGGAGAGAGGAAGGGAGGGGAGCAGAGAAAAACGTATGGCTCAATAAAAATCAATAAAAAAGTATCACTCCAAATCCTTTGATTAAATATCCACTTACATGTCACATTGTACATTATCACTCACAAAGGGAGTCTAAGTTCCTCCCATGTAAAAATAATAGGAGACACATTAGGAGTGCCAGAATTTCCTGTCTGCAAAAACCTAAATGTTTTCTTAAGATAGCTTGACATATATTATGGGGATAAATAGTAATGCCACAGAGGGGCAGTCGGGGTTGTCTAGTCTATGAACAGTGTGAATTATGAGAAAATACTTTTGAGTCTGCTCCTGGGGGGAGGTTAGACTGAACAAATAGCCAAATGTTGCATAGTATTCTCCACCTCTTTGAAGGATACTGCAAAAAAAAAAAAAAAGAGTGTAAAGAATAGTAGATTTTAGTGTTTTCAGTCCACTAAGTGGTTATGTGATCATTTGCTATGGCAAAATGAAGGAAGATAACAGATATTAATACCTAAACAAGAGAAACTGATCAAAAATACCACAAAAGTATTCATGTGTGTTGGAGTGGACAGGAATGGAGTCTGAAAGAATCCTTCGTGGTACGCTGGAATATGCTTTGATTGCATCAGAAGCATCTTCCTTAAAGGAGAATTTAACAACTCTACTGCTGGTGACTTAGCTGGTGATGACACAGAGTACCTGAAAAACTTCTCATGAGTTTAAGTAGATTGTTCATAAGCCTAAAGCAATGGGCATAAAATCCTACAGAAGGAAACAGAGACCATACATTTGAAACTGGAGAGAAAAGTGGCTTGTTACAGGGTGGCAACAACTGGGCCAGATAGCCTCTTGCTCTAGTGAGAGGAAGAATCTGCAAACACAGGTGAACTGAGAGGGTAAGCAAGGGGTCAAAGAAGAAGTAACTTGATTTCCATTTTTACTTATACTAAACCCAAAGGTTTAGACATAAACTTAGAAGTGCACAAGCCAAAAATAGCAATTATAGAATTTCTTAGTATATATAGTTCCTTGTTTTTATTACTAGAAATTGAATATTTGTAAAATTCAAAGTCTCTTCCAATAAGGAGATGCAATAATATTATAATAAATGGCATAATATATTGCTTCAAGGGATTGACAAAGAAAAGATAATTTAAATGACAAAATAAATGTAATTAATACCACTCAATTTCTCTTGAAAGCCACTTCATTCAAATAAAATACAAAATTTGTGGTTCATCTCAGATTAATAAACATTTCTAATAGATTAAGGACTAAATTTATTTGTACAGTTTAGTTAGCAAAAATATTTCCTTAAATATATCAGGGCCAGACGCCATAAAGAAAGTATTAGATTTGGGCATAAGACAAACTTATTAATTTATTACCTGAAAGTATTAGCTTTATGAATGTATATTAAAATGTGTTCATATTCCAATTTATAAAAGGACAAAATCTAACATTCAATACTGCTTTGAAAATATGTTTATAAGTTATATGTATATATGAGCACACAAAATTAAATATTAATTAGTATAAAAGTCTTAAAGTATAAGATCAAAAGAGAAATGTAAATTTTCAAACTTGTTGAAAATGTTGAATATAGACTAGACCAATTTTTCTAGAGTATAATGTGAAATTATGAATAACACATTTGCATTTGTAAGTGATGTCATTTATGAGAACTTAATGAGCTTTTAAGAATTTTTTGACAAATGGGAAAGAAATTCAGTAATAATGGGCAAAACAAATTATGGGTCAGTAATGAAATATGATCTTATGAACATTTACAATAACAAGGATAATTTTATTCGTAAAATGCAAAATCTTAACATACTGTGTGTGTGTGTGTGTACATCTGTGAACTACAATTATTTATATACACAAATATGAGATGTTTATTTCTAGTTTATACTAGAGTTTATCTCTAAGAGAAAGGGAGTAAAATTATGGAATTTGTGTTACTCAAATAATTTTCAGTTAGCATATATTTGCATAAAGCACTAAGGATATTTCCATATTAAGATAATTTTAAACAACTCATTCCTATTTCTAAATTTCTTACAGCTGCAAAGTTCTTTTTACACTACAAGGAGAGAAAAGTAATAGATAGTTTTACTGAACTGTCTTCCCTGTTTGCTGCAAAACATGTTCCATGGTGCAATAGCAGCATAAACATCATGAATGTAACAAATTGCTTTCTGATGGAATTTATACCTGATACTGTTACCTGGGACAAAACCTTTTGATAGCCTAGGTCATATACTATAGGGGAGAAACCAATACCAACATTATTTTGTTAAGTAGATATAGTATTGACCTACCCCCTAAGTTAGTGTTTTTATATCCATAAATTAATGTGTCTCCATACCCTAATTAGAGAAATTTCTTTGTGTGGTGGGTGGCAATTAATACAGATTTCCAAAACCAGTTAATATGCATAGAATAGCAGGCTGTGAAGTGCTCAGCTCTAAGTAGGACAACTATCACATTTCTGAACCATAAAGCTCAAAAACCATAGTTGGGAGGGGCAATCAAGATTTTGAGAGACAGAAATAGTGGGCAATAGCAAAGAAACAGTGTTGCCTCTGAGATTTCTGTCCTGCCCGGTCCCACAGCCATTTACTCCCCTAATAATCACACAGAGGTCTACATTAATTATCAACTGGTTGGCCTATTAGCTCAATCTTCTTATTAACTTACTCTTACATCTTACAGTAACCCTTAATTCTTGTCTGTGTTTGCCACGTGACTTGGTACCTTTATCAGTGAGACATTCTCATCCTGCTTCCTGTGCATCTGGGTGACAACTTCAATTTGCCTCTTCCTCTTCCCAGAATTCTCCTGTTCTCATTGCCCCACCTCTACTTCCTGCCTGGTCACTTCCAGCCTATACTTTCTGCCTAGCTACTGGCCAACCAGAGTTTTATTAAATTACAACTGATAAATCTTTACAGGGTAAAGATCATTGTCCCATAGCAAAACAGTATTTGCTGGGTTTGGCAGGGCTGTTGTGCACATGAAAATAAAGTGGCTGTGATTGCAGGGCACGACTGCATAAGTTTAAGTCCTAAGAAACCTTAGCATGGATAAGGGAGGGCTCATGAAGTTGTCCATTATCTGTGGTACTGTCAGCAATAGATAGCAGCAGGGGAAGGTAAGTTTCCCTCATGAATGTGGCCCCTGGGAGGCTACCCACGCTTCAGGAGTTGTCCTAACACCCACACACATAGAGGCAACAGTAAGTGAAAACTCTGTAAATTTGGAATCCTGCGAAGCCAGGAGGAAAAAATGCTCATGCTTGGAGATGAATGAGATAGGAGGGAAAGGGAGTGGGTTTGATCAAAGCACATCAGCTGCAAGCGTGAAATTTCCAAACAATTTTAAAAACTAATAAAATTTGAGTTTAATTAAAACAAATTCAGTATATATTTTAATCTTTTACATATTTTATTTAGCTCTCAAATAAGCCAAAAAATGCAGATATTGTTAATTATTTCTACATAAGGTTGAGCCTTTTGAAAATTAATGAGTTCATCTAACTTTAAATTTTTTTTTTTTTGCATTTTGGATCAAGTTGCTCTGTGTAGTCCTAGTTGTTCGGGAATGCACTCTGTAGACCAGGCTTGCCTCTGCCTCCAGAGTGCTGAGATTAAAGGTATGCACCATCATGCAAGACTCTCACTCTAATTAATTCTAACTAAATATTTATATCAATTTTGCTTGGTAGTTTAAACTTACTCAAATTCCCTTCACTGAGGAGGTCAAAGACCTTAAGATGTACCTCATTTCTGTTGTTTAGTCAAATTATTATGACACTAAAGTGAAGTCTAAATCTCTAGATGAAGACTGCTTGTTTGTTCATTTCCTGGCCTCCCAAACCCAAAATAATCACACAGAAACTTTAATAATTACAGGACTGCTTGGCCAATCTCTTAAGCATATTACTAGCTAACCCTTATATCTTAAATTAGCCAATTTCCATTATTCTATATGTTACCACAGGCTTGTGGTTTATCGGCAATGTTCAGGGGTGTCTGTCTCTTCCAGTTGCTATATGGAATCTCCCTGTCTCTGCCTTTGTTTTCCCAGTATTCAATTTAGTTTCCCCACCTACATCTATTCTGCCCTGCCACAGATCAAAACAGCTTATATATTAACCAATGGTAATAAATATATTCACAGTATACAGAGGGGAATCCCACATCATAAATCTGCATGTTTGTAACCATAGACAAATAATACTCTTAAGCAGAGAAGTGTCTGTTTTCAGTGGATGGCAGTGAATTGAGAGATTCACAGCTTGTTCAAGATACTGAGTTTGAATCTTCAGAATCCATATAAAAATCCAAAGAGTATAATTCCAGGTTTCCTAACATGAGTACCTAGGAGGTGGAGATAGTAGAACTTTCAGAAGTACCTCAGAGGCCACTAACTTGGTATACAATCAAAGAAACAAACAAATAGACCCCGTCTCCAGGCATGGTAGAGAGTAAGGATTGACCTGTGATTACACACCTGCCATTTATGTATATGCCTACATGCACACACACGTATACACCCACAAGCACAAACACACATTTCATGCATTCACACAAAAAACACACATGTGCAAATGCACACACAAAACAATATGCACACATACATCACTTACACACACAAGTACATATATTGTTTGTGCACACATACACACACACTAAGCATAGAACTGAAACAGCAGAGGAGCTAATGTCTACCTCTACCTATACTTTTTCCATAACACTCTATTAATCAGAATTTTACTTCCAGGATTAATACTTTTTTTTGTTTACTTCACCTTTCTTTTTTTACTCTTCAACTCAGATTTTGATATAGGATTTGAAATTGGTTTCCATTAGGAGATAAGGAAAAATCAAAATTATATGATTTCTTGAATATGGTTAAACTGAGTAACTGACATTGATGAATCACAGCCTTTAAATGAAATCACTTGATCATCAGTCACTAATGAAGATATATCCAGTAATCTATAGAATATCCTGGCAGTAAAGTTCATTCATGAAATTTCTCACAGTCAATAGGTATCCATTTCTGGTGTTTAAAGGACTATTACCAGAGATGGGTTATTTAACTAAAGAAAGCCTAATAGGATTCCCGAGTGTACCGTGGCTTCCATGAATGCACAGTCTTTGTACACTGGTAAATTTGTACATGAACTTACTGGTAAAAGCTATTCTTTAGTTGCTCTTCAAACCCTACTTAGCAGCTTCGCTGGAGCTAATCAGAAACTGAAAAATATTTTCAGATATAAATCATGTTTCCTGTGTGGAAAGCTCATGCCTTGCAATCTCTGTTTTTTAAGAGTCAGAAAACGTGACCAAGAGAGTCATTGTGTAAATTTGTGTTGTGAGCACATACCATGTTCTTACAGCAAAATCACAAGGCTCTATGTAACATTGAGAAATAATTAGTCAACTGAATTAAAGACAGGTAAACTAACAGGAGAATTTAATTTTGACAAAAAATGTATAAACAGTAAGATTCTTGAGGTTAGGTGTTTTGGCCAATTTTATCACCATCTTAATTAACTGTCCTTTGGTGTTACTCCAAAACAGAATGATTTGTTCAACAGAAATATTTTTTGGCCCAATATGTGAATTGTCATAAAATCTTCATAAGAGTGAGACTGTAAACAGGAAGTGACACAATTATCAATCATCTTTTTAGTTGCCACTGGGAGCAATAAAAAACTTACAAGCAAAGCTGTATCTTTGTGTATAAATTAGTGTGTGCACTGTGCCTGTACATGTATGTGTGTGTACACATGCACAATATTGTCCTGTATTGTTACATGTACATGTAGTAGCTAAAAGCCAACCTCAAGAGTCCTTCCCCAGGAAGCCATCATACTGTTTTTACCTGAAACCCACAGATAAAGCTGCTGGCTACCTAGCCCCAAGGATCCTCCTGTCTCTATTTTCCCAGTGCTGAAATTAGAGGTATGTATCATCATGCCTTTTTCTTTTATAGAGGTTTTGGGAAGAAAATTAAGGTCCTTATACATATAGTGTATTGATTTAAAAGAAAATGGCTCCCTTAGGAAGTGGCACTATTAGGAGGTATGGTCTTATTCGAATAGGTTTGTCCTTGTTGGAGGAAGTGTGGCATTGTCGAGGTGGGTTTTGTGGTCTCCTATGCTCAAGCTATGCTCAGTGGTTACAGTTCACTTCCTGCTGCCTGTAGTTGAAGATGTAGAACCCTTAGCTCCTTCTCCAGAACCATGTCTGCCTGCATGCTGCCATGAAGATAATAGACTGAACCTCTAAACCTCTAAGCAAACCCAAATTGCTTTCCTTTATATATGTTGCTGTGATCATAGTGTCTCTTCACAGCAATAGAAACCCTAACTAACACATACAGAAAGCACATTATTGACTAAGCTATCTTCCTGATCCCAAATTTATTAATACAGTAATACTGACTCTTTTGGTTTTATTAATGTAGTGAATTATAGTAGTTGACTTAGATTCATTCAACTTATTAATTCTATTTTAACCATTTTTATTTCCCATTGATTCTATGGCTCACATTTAAAGACATTGAATGAATATAGATAAGTGATACACATATCAGTTTGGAACCCCACCATCATTCCAAGCATTACACTGATTTCACTCATGGGTGTTTTTATCACGGTGTTTTTTTTTATCAGTTTCTAGGATCTTTCCCATGTTTAGGAGAATGAGAAATTGGAAAAATTATTTTCTAAATAAAGAAAAATGGTTTATCTGAATGTTTCAGTTGCCAAATAGACTTATTGCTTTTGATAAAGATGATATTCTAGTATCTTTTAAAATCATGAATTGAAAATATCTCATGTTTTTCCTTGATTACTATCATGGACAAGAGAATTATTTTAATTCATATCATGGGGTATTTTTAGATAAACCCACCCCAATAAGAACTCATTTAAGAATTTCTAATGAAATCAATACCATAGGACAAAGATTTTAGAATCATTCAAAAAACAATATCAAATTACTTTCCTTAGGAATGCTCATTTGAATATAAGTCAGACCTTTACTATGACAGAATATTTACAAATTAGAAGCAATGGAAACTCAGTGTTGTAATTTCTTAGTCTTCTTGGGAAACTGTAAGAGAATACGACTGCTTACTTATCACAGTTATGGAAGATGAGAATTCAAAATCAAATGCCAAAGGATTCAGTGTCTAAACACAGCTCACTTCCAGATTTACAGGCAGCTTCATCTGACTTCATCTTCTCCACAGAGAAGTCAAGAGTGTTTTCTAAGCTCTCTTCTGTAAGGATTCTGGTCCCATTCACAAAACTTCCATCCATGTGGCCTAATCACCTTACTAGAATTTCAACTCAGTCATCTGTCATTAGTACTTTTCTCAAAGCTGAAATGTTCCCTTTGGAAAAAAGAGAAGGATAACTTCAGAAAGAATCAAAACTTAAAAGGTTCATAAAGTCACTGAATGTTTCAAGTTTCTTGAAGCACCTCTTTAGAAATAAACCCTACTAGGGAGAAGAGATACCCAGATGAGTTAAACTGATTTCAGGTTCTACAGGGAGCTCTAGAATATAACTTTCAAGATTCATCACTCAGGCTTAGGTGGGTTTTTCATTGATTCAGCTGCCTTTGAGTCACTCACACTCCTCTAAATAACTTCTCTTCAGTGGTTCTATAAAGAACCCTCAAATAATCCCACTCATTCACAACCCTAGGCTACAGTAGAATCGCCTTATTGATTTGTCATTGGTTCCTTATGTAGTGTGGATATACATTTGTTAATATATTTCCAGGAAAATCCACATATCACCATTAGATTGGAAATACAGTATTACCCATGTTAATTTCTAAGGGGAACAGATAATCCAACCAGAGTATTGAGATTTGGGTATTGAATATCTTAGGTTTATAAAGTGTGGGGATAATAAAGAATTAAAACAACACCATTTAAAATATTGTATACTAAATTTTATTTCAAGTTTTCTAAAGTTCATCTAGGTGGAGAAGAATACATAGAAAAGTTAAATCCTTTTATAGAAATTTTTGCTTTCATGCACCGTGAATACCAAATGGTAAAGCTAAACTGCAACCACGTGTCCAGAAACTGTGTCAATACATTTGTTAGTAAATACTTTAACTCTTCTATAATAGATTGAGAGTAACAAAGACACACAGATCTGGTCATATGTTCTAACACTAATTATCATGAATAAAACTACGACAACACTGAGTTTAACATATAAAGAGTACATTTCTTCAAACTCAAAATCTTTCAAATATTCATTGAAATTAATTAAGGTTGTTGAGTATTTTCTTTATATTACCCATTCCCCACTTTCCTATAACTTAATGAGCCTATCACATCTTTTTAGTTTCCTTAAAATGTAGGGTATCAGAAATAAAATAAATGGTCAGATGGTTTAGTCACAGGACTTTAATCTCAGCACTCCAGAGGCAGAAGCAGATGGGTCTCTGTGAGTCTGAGGCCAGCTTGGTCAACAGAGTGAGTTCCAGAACAGCCCGGCTACAATGTCTTGAGAAATGAACAACAAACAAGAAAATAGTAGGGTATCATTTAAAGAGTTACAGAATGTGAAGTAACTCTGTTGATGGAGGTTTCTGTCCTGCCTGGTACCACAGCCATTCAGTCCCAAGGAAATACACAAAGGTCTATATTAATTATAAACTGGTTAGCTTATTAGCTCAGGCTTCTTTAATTAACTCTTACATATTAACCCATAATTCTTGTCTGTGTTAGCCATGTGGCTTGGTACCTTTTATCAATGAGGCATTCTCATCTTGCTTCCTCTGTGTCTGTATAATGACTGCAGACTCAGCCTCTCCTCTTCCCAGAATTCTTCTGTTCTAGTTGCCCTGCCTCTACTTCCTGCCTGGTCACCCCACCTATACTTCCTGCCTGGCTACTGGACAATCAGCATTTTATCAAAGCAATATAAGCAACAAATCTTTTCAGGGTAGAAGACCACTGTCCCACAGCATAAATCTAATACTATTTTACCCTAAATAAAACAAATTTTCTTTTTGTTTTATAGAACAAATACAAAAAAAATAAGAAAGTAAAAAAGAAAGAAAGAAAGGAAGGAAGGAAGAAAAAAGAGCAGGCATCGTGAATTCTTAGACTAGGATACATTTTTATTTAAAAATGTCTTCATTTTTAAATTTTCCCTAAGTATATAACATTAAATATGATCACATTATTCCTTCTTTCACCCCTCCCCCAATTCTCTCCATATTCCATCAACTTCACAAGTCTGGTTATTTTTAATAACATAAGTTTGGTTAGATTGCCTGTATGTGAATGGATGTGACACCATCCATGAAATCATGGGAAACCTACCAGTTCATATTCTCAATAAAGGCTGATTCTTCCTTTCCCAAGCAAGTGTCAATTGCCAATAACTCCTCACATCAGCTTCTCAGTACTAATTGGGACCTGGAGCTTATTTGCCTCACTTAAGCTTGGGTTCTGGCTGGATTGATCTTCTGTAGGTCTTCTTAAAGTAAGAAGAGTCTGTGTATTCAAGAGTTCACTATGAGTATACTGAGTATGCCAGAGCAGGAGAGGTCAGGATATCTAAACCCTTCAAAACTGAGAAGATCACTTTTTCAGATATTGGACAATGACCTATTTGCAACCACAATTGGGCAAAATAGCTGGAGCAGGTTATACCCTAGAGTTGATGTTCTCCCTAGTCATAAGCCTTTAACTTTGCATTACTCTACCAGACATAAAATTCTCTCCTGGGAACAGACTTCAAATCCAATCACAAAGAATCACTTTCACCATAGTAGCCACACCACTATTGTACAAATAGATACGTTTGGCCCGGCAGGTTCTTATTGCAGCATGTGCAGTTCAACTCTACATAAAACCATTGCTTTTTTTGGCCCTCTAATAGCTTCTATAGCACCTTCTGGACTGACAGCTTTCTGCCATGTCATAGTATGTGATGTTGTATCATCACAAAGAGAAGAGTAACTATAGTTTCCATTTAACAAAGGAGAAATTTAACCTGTGAATGTTACCTATTTTACCTCCCAAAACACCACAGAACCTAAATATGAGGTTAATATTTTTTGTTCATAATATATACCACCTTCAAATAATTTATTAAATGTTTCACAGATGGACTAATCTTCTAGTTTTAATCACAGTCTCCATAAGAGGTGAGTCCTACCTTTGGTATCTTTAATAAATGTGATTTGCTTACATGCTACCATAATTTAAATGTTCTCAAAACTTAGAGTTCCAAAACAGCTAAACTTGCATTTTATAACACTAAACATTTGGGGATTAAAAATATGACAAATCACCATCCCAGACTATGTCAACAATGTTAATTGTGAGATGGTGATCATGGTCCTGTAGTGTTCTCTTGATTGATGAAGGTGAAGAGTAATAGAGATGCAAAGGGAGCCTGCTATCATTGTCACAACTTGCATTAGTGAGTTGTTAAAAGTACCAAAGACTAGATGTTTTATTTGGTTCCCAAATTCGTGGCATAGTTCTTTGCTGGAGCTGTTTTGTGTACGTGGACAGCATGCACATCTGGAACTGAGACGCACATCAGTGAGGAGTACAAGAACGCAATTTCTGGTACCAAATAATTCTTATCAGCTCTGGCGGGAGCTTATTTTGAAATGGTATTATTTAGAAAGACAATCCCCAAAACTAAAGTCATGGGATATATCACTATTAAATTTTAAAATAAGATAATCCACATATATCATATTTCAATTACATTTTGTACTTGACTTAATTGTTTCAATTCATGTCACATTGTTTCAGGTCCATATTCACACATAAAACAAAGGAGAATTTACAGTGAACAAAAATATAAACAGGATCTTTTTCTGGATAAGCAGTGTCTTGTCTTAATGGTGAGAATTCTGAACACAAGTGTATGTTTATGAAATATCAGCTAATGACCTTCTGTCTCTATTTCAGGGAAAATAAAGTGAAAGATGGTGCTGTGCTTTACATCACGGGTAACTTGTCACGTCTTTCATTCAGTCGTGAAACAAGCATTTGTGGGGAAAATGTTGAGGACAAAATTAAACTCAATTCATTGTGACTGATAAGAAAGGTTAAGAGTTTAGAGCCACACAGCTAATAAGAACAAACACATGTTAACATTCAAGCTACACCAGTCAAAATGCTTGGTGAGAGTTTACTGAAATAAATCTTTTTTTATTGAAGAACGCACACTTCCATTGTGGTAATGGTTCTTCTCTAAGAGAAATTCATACAAATTTTAGATAGTTATAAGAAAAAATGCATTTGTTAATTTTATTTTATGTTGTTATTATGTAAGGTGACCACTCTTATTCAAAGAATTATTATAAGCCATTACCTTAAATCTGTTTTCTGATTCTCAAAGTTTAAAAGAGATTTTAAATTAGACTAGAAAATATTTTCCAATAAGTAAATATGTAGGACAACACCAAGCAAGTCTTAATATTTTAACCATGGTGTACAAAAATAAAAGGAGTTCAAATACCTGCCTTATGATTTTAAGTATAAGGAAAAACCAATCATCATATATTTGGAGAAAAAGAAAGTATGTTCGAAACTTTCTTAGTAGCTTCATTTTCCTTAGTATTCTGAAACAATACTCACCAGTTCTTTATGGTATTATTGTACAGTAACTTTTGAAAATTAACATGAGACGTATCATTTCCCTTAGCAAACTCCTCCTCTTTTCTACAGTATTGGGGTACAGGATGACATTGAATCCAGGAGAAACATGTTCCTCCTCCCCAGTCAGTGACAACATAGGTGATAGATACTTCTCAGGAAAATCAAGTGATTGTCTTCATGTTTCTAGTGGTTTGGGTGTTGCAAAAAGGATAGTCTCTGGGAAACCACCAAAGGAGGCCAACTGATCAATTTGTGTGGATATGGAGAGAAAAGAAAGGACAAACTTACTACAGAAAGAGATACCAGATAACTGTGAAGATGTTTTCTCGCCACCTATGAACAATTACACCTGCACTACTAAGCAGCAAATGATTTTTGCTTCCTTACAGTGAACTGCTTTGAGCTGCTATTCAAGTCTTTCAACTATAACTTGCTGGATGATTCTGATACTGTGTAATTAACTATTTCCTCCCATTTCCAGGAATGGATGTGTACACTTGTGTATATTAGCAGTGATATTTTAGAACCTGCTATATAAATCACACATATATGTACCCTAAAGGGTACATTGCATAAGATAATTTCAGAGCTGAGTGCTGGTATTTCTGTATTAGGTATTTTCTTTTTTTCCACCTTATTTATTTATTTGTTTTATTGAGCTATACATTTTTCTCTGTTTTCCTCCGTCTTCCCTCACCTTCACTCTCTCCCATGGTCCACATGCACCCAATTTACTCAGAAGATCTTGTGTTTTTTTCTACTTCCCAGGTACATTAGACCCATGTATGTCTCTCTTAGCATCCTCATTGTTATCTAGTTACTATGCGATTGTGATTTGAAGGCTGGTTTTCTTTGCTTTATGTCTAAAAACCATTTATGAGTGAGTACATATGATATTTGTCTTTCTGTGTCTGGGTTACCTCACTCAATATGAGGTTTTCTAGATCCATCCATTTGCCTGCAAATTTCAAGATGTCATTAATTTTTTCTGCTGTGTAGTACTCCATTGTGCAAATGTACCACATTTTCCTTATCCATTCTTCAGTGGAGAGGTACTTAGGTTGTTTCTAGATTCTGGCTATGACAAACAATGCTGCTGTGAACATAGTTGAGCACATGTCCTTGTGGTACGATTGAGCATCCTTTGGGTATATGTACCCAAAAGTGGTATTGATGGGTCTTGAGAAAGGTTTTTCCTAATTTTCTGAGAAATCATCATACTGACATTCAAAGGGGTTGTACCAGTTCATTCCCACCAGCAATGCAGAAGTGTTCCCTTTTCTCTACAGCCTCTCCAGCATAAGTTGTCATCAGTGTTTTTGATCTTGGCCATTCTCACAGGTGTAAGATGGAATCTCAGAGTTGTTTTGATTTGCATTTCTCTGATAACTAAGGATGTTGAACATTTCCTCAAGTGTCTTTCAGCCATTTTAGATTCCCCTATTGAGAGTTCTCTGTTTAGGTCTGTACTCCATTTTTTTATTGGATTATTTGTTCTTTTGATGACCAATTTCTTGAGTTCTTTGTACATTTTGGAGATCAGACCTCTGTCTGATGTGGGGTTAGTGAAGATCTTTTCCCATTCTATAGGCTGCTGTTTTGTCTTGTTGACTGTGTCCTTTGTTTTACAGTATCTTTGCAGTTTCAGGAGGTCCCATTTATTAATTGTTTTTCTCAGTGTCTATGCTATTGGGGTTATATTTTGGAAAACATTGGATTTTTAACCCAAATCTTTCTCATCATTATAAGCAGGTTCAATGAACTCATTTTGAAACTAATTAATACTATAATTGTTGTGCTTAATATTATTATTATTCTCAGTAAGACAGAAATAGTTATATGAAGTATATCCCCTGATCAAGCTATTTTCTTTCAAGAAGAATCCCTTGAGCCCTGTACTTACCCTGAGATGAAGTAGGCTGATCAGACAGAAAAAGGAGGTCATGTACCATAACAGTAGGAGAGATCAAGGGTCTAACTTAAATCCCCACTCTGAGCAGATTTTCAGAGATTTTGGCTATGAAAAAAAATGATATTAAAACAAAATTATACTAAATATCTTGCTGTACTATCAAGAACCAAAAAGTTTCAGGCCAGAAGATAGCCATCTTGTAAAGGCACTCACTGCCAAACCTGACTGTCTGAGTTCAAACTGTGGAACTTCAATAGTAGAAGGAGAGAACCAACTCTTTTGATTTGTCTTCTAACCTCCAGACATTTGCATGTGAGCATGTCCATACACACACACATAGATACACATACTGAATAAATATATAGTTTTAAAGAGCTTTCTAAATGCTGAAGAATTTTCAATACAATAAATAGGTCAAACTGGATAATAATTTCACCCACATTTTTATCCAAAAGAGTTTGAATTTGAGAGAAGAAATGCCATTCTTAAAATGATTAAAGAGAGGAACACAGAAAATATAATATCATCTTTTCCTTACCCAAAGCCTAGTGAGAATAATTCAAAAGAACCACTCAGTCCTCTGGAGTAGCATTTTTTTTTACAAGTGGAATGCAAGGTCAATTGATGTTAGAATCTGGCTAAAAATATAAAGGGCAGGGAGACTGGCTGACAGCTGTTGATGGATGAGCCCCAAAGGGGTGTTTGATCAAGGGAAGTTGGCACTCACACTTTGTCCTTGCTTAGGTGTGTGTGTGTTCATATGTGTATACACATGTGCAAAGGACCACACAAATGTCCACAATGATCGTCCAGAATATAAACAGACTCGAATAAAGACCAGAAATCAACTTGGATGTGTACAGACTGAGACCGAAACAAATAAGGATTGAGGGTAAAGGAGACACCTACTTCAAAGTGAGGGGTGGAAGAGAAGAAAGTGCTTACAAGGAAAAGAGACCAGTGCCTGGAATTGAGCACTTCAATAACTGCTTAGAAATTTTTTATAATTTCAGAATATTTATATCTCAGGTAATATCGAGGATAAATCCTACACATAAATATGCAAGGTAAGAAGAGTGATAAAAATACGAGCATAATTGTTCTATTTCCTTAGAAGGAATTGATACTCAGTCTAGCACAATGTATTACTTTAAATTTTATATTTCTTTGAAAAATAATAAAAATAATTTAATGGAAAACAATCTAGTTTAGCTTAAATTTTCTAAATTTTTATTTTTATTTTTTTTATTATTCTTGTTTGTTTGCTTGTTCGGTCAAAGTTCAACTGGTTGCACTTACATTAATCCTGTGGGAACGAAGAGACATGGAGGGTAGAATGCCGCATGAAAGCTGCCAGCATCATAGAAGCCATGAAGCAGGGAGAACACTCCTATGCTAACAGCGTCCTTTTCTTCTCAATCTACTCCATTCAAAGCACAACATATTAGGTGGCAGTGTGGCCCATTTTTAGCTGGCATTCTTCAGTGACTTCTTCACACACCAGTCATCTCCAGACACACCCCACAGACCCATTTAGAGTTGTATTGTACCAATATTCCAGTACTAAGAAAATTGCTGATTAGCGTTAAGCAACACAGTCTCCGTATGTAAACCTTATGCTCAAAAACAGCTGGAGAGAAAATATGTCATATATGTCATTGAATATATGGTACTTAACCATATGATGTCACTCCAGCATTAAGCCTCATAAAGGACTGATGTGTAGATTTGTAATGAATTTTATTCTATTGTTTTCTTAACTTTGAAAAGACGTATTATTCACTGCAAACCAAAATTACTGTGATTTGAAATCTTATTTGAAAGTTATATCACATAATTTCTTAACATTAAGAATAAATAATAAAGGCCACTTTAAAATTTAGTTTAATTCCAGCGAGTGAAATGCTCTTAGAAAGCATGCTCAAAATAATTTAAGAATGTAGAGCATAGTAAAGAAAATGGTGGTATTTTACTCTGCTGTGTGACTTTAGGTCATTTCCTAAACATGTACTCCATTTTTCATCATACAAATCAGGTGATAATAATAATCCTCTCTTTGGAGAATGAATGTATCTATATAGGTAGAGCATTGGCAATAATGCTTATTATACAAGGGTTCTGGGGAAGGACTAGATAGCACTTTGACTGTTCTTATATGCCTTATTATGTATTTGTATGCTACACTAGAATAGTGAATATGATGCTAGTGAATAATACTGACATATCAAATGATGTACTTCTACTTGTGAGATTTTCACAAAGCATAGGTGACATTAATGAATTGAAGGCGACAATTATTATAATGGCATACCATTTTAGGTACAGTATTTCCTGAGTAATTTATAGACTAAAACAGAACTACAAAAACATTTCCTGATAGGATGAGAGCAATTCAGATGAAAATAAGAATCATGTATCTGACTTAGACAGCAATAGCAAAGAGATTGATGACCGTGTTTGATAAGAAAGAAATGTAATATGATCTCAGTGAACAAAATAGTAAATAATAAACAAATATAATAATTCAAGTTGACAAAGTCTATTTTCAAATGACATATAAATTTTTTATATGAAAGAAATGATACCTTATAAATTAAAATGATGGAAAGGCCACAAACAAATTGAAAACTTAATATGTAGTGAAATTTATTAATGAACTCAATTTGACTCCTTTTTAAATAACGATTTTATTTTTGAGATTCTTATATAATCACATCATACCCCCCTATTTCACTTTCCAAACTTGTCACCCTCTTTAAAATTCATGGTCTCTTTTCCTGTAATTATATGTATACAAATGTGTGTGTGTGTGTGTATTTGTACATATACCCTATTCAGTCTATATAACATTACTTGTATGTATGTACTTGGTGTGGTGACATGGCCCCCAAAGGGAATGATACTTTAAGGAGGCGTGGCCTTGTTGGAATAGGGATTGCCTTGTTGGAGGAAATGTGTCACTGTGAAGGTGAGCTTTGAAGTCTCCTATGATTAAGCTAGGATCAGTGTGACAGTTCACTTTCTGTTGCCTCCAGATCAAGATGTAGAACTCAGCTCCTCTAACACCATGGCTGCTTGTATACCACCATGTCCCACCATGATAATATTCGTCTAAACTTCTAAAACTGTAATCCACCCCAATTTAATGTTTTTGTTTATAAGAGTTACTGTAGTCACTGTGTCTCTCCACAGCAACAGAAACCCTAAGACATAAGTTGGTACCAGGACTCAGATATTGATGTGATAGACTGATCACCTTTTTGTTTGGAGGAAATTGGAGTTGGTACTTTGGGTTAGGAAAGCAGTGGAATGCTTAATGGGCCATAGTATTAGGATCATAGAAGATCTGAACTATGGGAGCCTGACTCAGGAGGTTTCAGATGAGAAAAAATTTTAGTATGTTTCCTAGAGACAATTCTTATGATATTTTGGTGAATAATGTGGCTGCTTTCTGCTGTTGTCTGAAGAGTCTGCCTGAGGCAAAAGTGAAAAGATTTGGATTAATTCTGTTGGCAGAAGAAATCTCAAAACATCCTAGTGTAGACTCTGTGGTGTGGTTATTAGTGTTAACTCTAATGAAGATACATAAAGAAAAGGAGAAAGCTGAGCAAAAAAAATTATAAAATTTACAATTTGAAGAGAAAACTAATACCAGGAAATGTAATTGAGCTAAGCCTTGTTACATAAAGATGAAAAGATTAAGAAATAGAATAAAACAAGTGGTTACCTCAAAGCAAGATCCCACCCAACTAAGTTTCCTACTGGTGGAAAGGAATTAAAGAAGAGTTTAGGGCCTGATGTGGCGGTATATGCCTTTAATCCCAGCACTACAGAGTCAGAAGAAAACTGATCTCTGAATTCAAGGCCTGCCTGGTCTATAGATCCAGTTTCAGAACTGCCAAGCTTAGGAGGTGAAGGAAACAATGTAAAAAAGAATGTTGTTGAAGATGTAATTGCACAAGGGAGCTATGTTCCAATCTCCAATCCCAGCAAGCAGCAGAACTTGCCAACATTGGCCATGTAGTTCTGGTCCTAGAGTCAAGGCTAGAAGAAAGGAGTTATAGAACCTTCCACTGAGACTAAGAAAAACTACTGAGGCCAGGCACGTGTCAGGAGTGTGCCTGAAATGAGGCCTAGAGAGGCAGTTGCATGAAGCTGTGAAGGTTAAGCCTGGATTGCCTTGGATATCCCAAGATTTTGGAGTTTCCAGAGCCATGGGACACTTGCTGAGTAAAGCTACTAATAGGAGGTAGAACCACCTCAAGAGAAAAAAGTATGTTGTAGTCAATAATTGTGAAAGGAATTGGACATTTGAAGAGCATTTTGACATCAGACATGGCTGCAAATTTTGAAGTTCTCCCAGCTGGTTTTGGTCTTTCTTTGGTCCAGTATTTTTTTACTATCCTTCCTTTCCTCCATTTTGGAATGGTAATGTGTGTGCTCTGCTTTTTGATTTTGATTTTATAGAGGATTATAGTTAGGAGATTGTATAAATATCAGAAAAAAACTTTTAAATAAGTTTGAGACTGTTATGAACTATGAATACTTTTGAAGTTGGACTGAATACATTTTTCCATTATGATATAGCTACAAAGATTTGGGAGCCGTGGAGTGGAATGTGGCAGTTTGAAAGAAAATGGCCTGGAAAGAAACTAGCACTTTAGGAGGTGTGGCTTTATTGGAGTAGGTGTGGTCTTGTTGAAGGACGAGTGTCACTGTAGAAGCAGGCTCTGAGGCCTCATATATGCTCAAGACATGCCCAATGTCTCTGACCATTCCTGTTGCCTGTGAGTCAAGATGTAAGAGTCTCAGCTCCATCTCCAGCACCATGTCTGGCGCATGTTCCCTTGCTTCCTGCCATGACAATAATGGACTAAATCCCAGAAACTGTAATTGAGCCACCACAATTAAATATTTTCCTGCATAAGAGTTGCAGTGTTCATGTTCTTCTCACAAGAGAAACCCCAACTAAGTCTATTTTGGTATTGTATAACTGATTGATGTTATCTTCTTTGGAACATGGAGGCAAGATTAGAAAATTTTATGTATCAATAAAATTCTTGCAATAAGTAAGATCACAAATTCAATATAATTAGCATCTTGTTTGGTAGAAAAAGATAATTTGAATACACAAAACATACTCTGAACTTAAGAATATTGACATATTCATGAGTTTACCAGTGCACTTTGATTTTTTCTTCTTTAAGTAATTGATTCTTCAGATAATCTAAACTTTTATAACTTATAATTTCTTAACCTGAATATAACAGTATGGTCTGCATTATAGAAGTTTGGATTATTTCCTTGTGATGTAATTTTTAAAGTGCAGGAAAATATTCAAAACCTATAAAATATTGTTGTTTTGAGAATAATTGTTTCTGCTCTATGTGGAGAGGAATGCAGTGGTTATAAAAATGGAAAGCATGGTCTCCCAATCCTCAACCAGTTCTGTTCTGCTCACAGAATTCAGAGAAGTGAAGCACAGAACACATTTGTTACCAGTCACCTGTTACCTCTGATTCTGCATGTTCAGCACAAATCATATGCTGAAGCCCATAAAGCAATAGGGTTAGGAGGGAATCGTAGATGGAAATGATTAAGAAGAAATTAGTCTTCCCTGTAATCCTCTGTCTTATTGCCTGTCCAATAATCATGTAATTTTTTGGAAATACACTTTCCTTTATTGACAAATCAGTATGCTTCACTCTAGTGCATATCACCTGCATTGCAATACTCCTTTCCCTCGGAATCTACCTCATGGGCTCCTCGGGGCTGAGTGACTGGTAAGTAGATAGATATATACAACATATGGCCCTGTCCCAGTTTCTTTAGGATCTTGCTAAAGCTGTACTAAAAGATGTTCTGTATTCCCTGATATGATGATGGGGACACAAGAGCCAAACACTTCTCACCACAACCTGTGATATAACAATGATCCAATACCATAAACACACACACACACACACACACACACACACACACAGTGAGAGTCAGGAACTGAGCCGCTAAATGACAAAAATCAATCAAAGAGCTGGATTTCTCAAATATATGATCCATTCTCTGTTTTCCTTTGGTCTTTGAGCCTGTTGAAGCTGCATTTCTCACACTGTCCCATAGTACAACCCTCACTATGCTTGTCTGTACTTCCAGTCCCATGAGAAATCCATTTAACAGTGGCTAATGTCAAAGTTAATTACCAAACTAACATTATTCAGTACACTTTGTTCTCATACTGTAAATAAGAGAGATGCCTTTTTTAAAAGCATGGAAGCACAGCCTCTGTTATATTTAAAGATGAGCAACACATCTTTGGATGATAATGGTTTCCTAAGGTTCTCAGGGCTCAGTTGGTTTTCAGAACATGTTGTACTTTTCCTTCAGGTAACTACATTTTAGCTAATTCATGGGAATATCAGCGTGACAGTATTTTTTGCTTGATAGCTATTTCTGTAGAAAACCTTTTCATGGTTTTTTTTCACCCTTTGCTTAATTCGTAAAAGAAAAATTCTATGATTTCTTAATGTTAAAAAGCACTCAAATTATTTTCAAATATTTGAAATTGGCAAAATATAGAAAGAATTTTCCCAAACAAATTTAATATGGGTTTTTTAATGTGTGTGTTTTGATGGAAACTCAATTCATATGGTTCTCATCCATCTATGGTTAGATGACAAAATGTGATTTTGTAAGAGTTTGATATCCTTAATTTTGAAAATCACACAGTAATTTTCTTTTATCTGCAGAAAAATGAAAAGGAAACCTATTTCAATATTAGTCTTGTATTTTCTCATTCTATTTTTAAAGAACCATCCCCTGTTACATTAAAAGAATTAACTGCTAAGGGAGTTAAATGATAGAAATGATGGCAGAGAAAGGAACCACCAGAAAGAGACCGTACAATGTTGAATGGAGAGGAAAAAGCACAGGAATATTGCATAAGAGTATTCTTTCCTTAGGTAACAGCCAAATGATAACCCCTAAATGACCACAAGGTGTACGGTTCCAGATACGGAACAGGAGACCTTCCCACTTCCACCAGGAGCAGAGACTAGAACTCTGGTCACTAGCAGACATCTTCTCTGGGAAGTGGTTCTCTCTTTCCATGGTATGACTGAGTCTTGCAGCTGAACTCAACTGAATCAGGGCCCCCAATAATCACCAGCATCATATGAACTGCTACTGTATTTAAGCTGGTGACCTCATGGTCTGCCTTCTTAGAACCACTTTCTTTCTTTCAATAACACAGAAAACTATACAATAGTTATTTGCCCAATAAATCTTGTGGAGGTCTGACCTACCTTGTGTCTGAAATAAATATTTCACTGTGTAAGGAAGCATTTGCACCGCTTGAAAATATGTTCTTTGTGATTTATTTCTGTTCCATACATAAAATGCCATTACTGCTCAGACGTCATGCCTTTCTGTAGCTCCTATGTTACTTTCTGCTTGGAGCTTTGAGCCTGTGACAGCTATACCACCAAATACCAGAAAGTTGCAAGTTGTTACTCAAAGTTCACAGAGAAAAACTTTCCCTGTGGCTGTTGTTTTAGGAATGCACTGTTGGAATATTTCCTCTATTGAGCATTTCCATCCTGTAATAAACTATGACACAGTACATAGGTATTTGTGAACATATCTGTATGCCTCTAACCTCTGTCTAATGAATAGCAAATGCTAATAATATCGACTGTGTACTGAGTTTCTAGTTCTAACATGGGACTCAGGGTTCCTCAGTCTAGTGAAGAACTAGAAGATCATGTGATACGTATTAACATATTGGCAAGGAACTTACCTAAATCACTCCCCACTGCATTTTCCTGGCCAGATTAAGATAAATAATGTGATGAAAACATTGCCTCTCCAATCAGTTGCTGTTCCAATCAATATAAATTAGCCTGTTTTCAATCTATCTTTTGTCATCATTGCATAAGATCAAAACCCAAATCATCAAGAATATGCAGTGGTCTATAATGGGCTTGGATTGCCCCCTCCACATTTAGTATAATGTCCTACTAACTAAAATGGAAAATTGTCTTTTTCACCACCTGGCACTGGGTAAATCATACACAAAGCAAAACTAGTTAGAAATGACTAAGCGAGGAGAAAAACAAGGTTTCTATGGGGTGTAATTCTCAAATCTCACCACGTAGGCAATTTGAAAGTGATTTATTTTGATTGAGGGCATCCTTGATTGGGTATTTCCCTACCTCTGGGGGGAATTCTCTTTTGTGTATGCTTTCCTAAATCACTAGTTCCAAGAGGCTATTCTTTCTTTTGAACCTACCATTCATGGACTCTCCTGTTCACATATCGTATTTGGGAAATGGAAATTTTTTCAGTGGCCTCTGTTTCCTAATAACATCATTTGACTCTCCTTCTAGCAACACACAGAAAAAAATATGTTAATCCATAAAAGCCAAAATCTCCATAGGCTCTTATCTATGTATCAGTCCTAACTCAAACCAGAAATCATACCAACAATTCTTTCCCTAATTTAAATATCAACAGCAATTATTTTCCCTGTTCACATTACTATGCCAGTGCTTACCCGAATGTTTTCTGTACAACATTAGAAGAACAACATACTCAAATTATATTTATCCAGGGTCCTTTATGCAACTGTGAGTTTTAGTAAACATTTATATTTAGCTGTAATATTTATTTTATTCCATGTTTATCCAAAACATGAGAATTACATGAATCTATTATCAAAGTCTTTGTAATTCCACCCTTCAGTGTTTAAAATATAATTCTGCAAAGAATGAAATTTCTTCTTATTATGTTCATAAATATTTTCAAACTTACATTTTTCTTAAATTAGATACCAAGTGTTATTAATACCCATTACCTCACAGCCAGGCTTTTATTATAACTGGTCTCTTCTCAGACTATTTTATGCTTCCAAGCAACTAAAGATCCTACTAAATGTCTTCATGTCATAAAACAGTAATAATCATCATTTTAATTTCTGATATCTGACTTTCACAGCGCTGAACTCTGAAAACTATAGGTGCTGGGCAAGAAGTCCCAGCAAATTCAATAATAATATGACTGTTACAAAGAAACCATCTACTTTCTTATGGAATCTGTGGATTGACCAATGAAAAGGAAGTCAGGTTTCATGCTATAAACTAGATCAAAAGCACATGGGAGGAATGTTATAGTTTCTAGGGTAGAATGTACTGTTATCTTGCTAAATGGTCATGCTGTCAAATTGTACTCCAAATATTTGTGATTATATCAATACACATTGGCAGCTCACAATCATAATCAGAGAAGCCTCTTTCTGCACTGGGTATCAGTCAAGTGAGAGGCTCATAAGTAGTCAAAGTGACAAGAAAATGTTATTAGAAATAAGTGGACTCATTCCTAAATGGCACATCTATGTTATCCCTTTATCAAACCTATGCCCACCCACCAATAAGGCTCAGGAAATGCAGCAGAAGAAGAGGCAGAAAGAATGTAAATAAGCAGGGGATGTGGGAGGATACTGTGCAATACTGTCTTCAGGACACACATAGCTACTCTATTTATGAACTCATGGCAACTGTGGTTACCTGCAAAAAAGAGCATGCCAGCCAAACCCCAACAGAGATAGAGAAGACAATTATCAGGACAAAACTTTAACAGAGGAAATACTGGCAATAAACAGCTGCAGTTAGAAGAAGACTCCTTCTTCTTGGGTGGGGGATGGCCACTGACAAATTGCCACTGCTCCAGTGAATAGCCCTAAACCCATGCACATATGGTCAGTGCAAATTGTACTTTGTAGGTTATTTAAACAAGAAAATGACATGACACTGGGAGAGAGCATGTGAGGGATATCCAGAAGGAATCAGAGGCAGATATAAGGGGTGAATGTGATGATATTTTGTTTTATAGATATATTAAATTCTCAAATATTGTTTTTAAAAGATTAAACATTTTAAGTACTATCACATTGAATTTTGATTCAATAAAAATATTTAGATTATTAGAAAGAAGAAAACGAGACAGTAGCAATAGCAAACACAATTCAGCATCTCACCAATTTAATGCAATATAATTTTATTTCTACTTTGTCTGCCAAACATGAGTACTTGGGCTCCTGAGCGTTCTTCAGACCTCTTTCCTACCTACTGACTCAGTGACAGGCTGTTTTGAAACTGGAAATGGCCCTTGAGGTCACTCTTGGAATGTCAGAGATAATTCGAGCATCTCTGGTGTTCTTTCTTAAGACTTAGAGCTGAAAGCCTTTTCTAAATTTTGCACATATCTTCTGTCAGAACTGAGCCAAATGGAACCAACAGGGGCTTGAGAGAGCTGGTGTTCCAGTTTCCTTTCTGTCGCTGTGATAGAACGCTCTGACCAAATGTTACCGGGGAAGGAAAGGGTTTTTCAACTGACACTAACAGATTTCCATCAATCTCTGAGGGAAGTCAAGGCAGGAATTTGGAGGACAAATGCTTGCTAGTTCACTCTCTGGCAGATTGTAGGCTCATATGTAGCTATCTATTTTACATAGCTCAGGCCATCGCTTCGGGACAGTACGGCTCACAGTGGACTGGGTCCCACTGCTCCAATTAATAACCAAAACAATTCCAACAGACACATTCATAGGACATCTGATCGAGGAAGTTCTTCTCAGATTTAGACTGTGTCAAGTTGAAAATCAAAGCTAATTAAAACAGCCGGCATTGACACTATTTTGTGCCTCCAAAGATGAAATGGGATCATAAGCAGTGTGTTTTGTCTGCAATAAGAGCAATAAAACTCTGTTGATTCAACTATCTATATCTGATAGTTGAACTTTAAAACTAGAATTGTACCATCTTTTAAGCACATAGAATTTCAGTTTTACTCATGTCTCTTTGTAAGCCAAAAGTTGGGATTTAGTCGTGCTGATACTACACATATAAGAAAATTGATATGTACAATCTTGATCTATGTGGATGAGATCTGGATAATTCTTGAGAGTTCCCTATCCAGTAGATAAATATAGAGATAAAGATTGTGAATCCAGAGACATGCTTCTATAGATTTATTAGCAGACTTCTACAAGTGTGGGCAGTGACCACTGCTCAAATAGACCCTCGCTGCCTGGAGAAATAGAAAGAAGTTTCGTGATACTACAGTGATGTATTTTATCAAAACAAGAGTTTAACGGAAAAACTACACTTATGCAATATTTAGCCTTCTTTCAGAAAGGCATATGTTGTTCACTTTGAAAGGAAAAAAATTAGCCTATATGAGGTTAACAGATTTGCATATAATTTCTTTTAAAAGATTATTAACTCAGAGAGAAAGATTACATTACTCGAGCAGCAAGACTGGCAGGAACAGCAGAAAACACTGAATGGAGTATCCCCTCTCCTTGCAAATAGCCTTACTTTAAACAAAATGATTGTACATTGGGTTAAATAGTCATCAAGAAGAAATAAATGTAGCCAATAAAACAATGGTATTAAGAAGATTGATACAGAAAGTACCAAGATCAGGTTGTATCATTTACTTCCTACAAATGACTGCCATGCTGCAAATAAGACTGTCTTGACAGCATGTTAAGTTTCTAATACCATTGCCATTAAATGGGATCCTATCAAGAGCTTTTGTATGTGATGGCAGTTATCTGATTTTGGACATCTAGATACAGGCTTAGATTTTCTTATTTTCTCTGCCTCTAATCTCTTCCACTTACAAATAATTAGATGTACATTTATTTCTCTTACAGTACATTACTCAATAGTAATATATAACATTTCAAACTTACAATTTTCCAAATTACAAATTTAGTAGTAGTACTAAAATTTGTTAAGTGTTTAGAAGTTTAATTGCATCTGACCATGTCCTGTCTTCAAGAAGAATTTCTGAAGCACAAAGTCACCACAAAAGACATCACGAAGTGCTGCAGTATTTAAAGACAGCCGAGTTCTGCTATTTCCTTGTTAAAGTTTTGTGAGGTGAAGTTGGCCTAACACAGCTATTTCCAGAGATGTGGAGTTGGCAGATAGGATGCACACTGGCGTTTTACTAATGAAAAACTGAACTAGTTCAAGTGTTTGGAAAGTACACAATGTGTGTTTGTGTATCATTATCTGTTAATGGCCTGGAGCAGCCTAATTGGAAACTACAAATGACTTTCACAACCTAAGGAGTAAATATTTTTCTTAAACCACATGTGTGACATTGCAGACATTGTTCAGGCTAGACAGTTTTCTCCTGCTTAAAATATGAACAATTAAAAAGTATAAGAATATGGCATTTAAGAAATAAAATGGAAAAATATGTGGATGTTAGCAACTAAACATTAAAATCAGCATAATTATAAGTTTTTTCTTCCAGAATCCAGGGAATGAAAAGAAAAGAAAGTAACTAAGTTGTGCCATTTTCATTTATTGTCTGATTTAAAACACAAATTAAAGCTTCTATGTAGGGAAGAGTCCTTTACAGTGTTTTTTAATACAATTTTTAAAATTTTCAAAAGTAGCTTTTGAAGGTGTATGTGTGTAAGAATGCAGAACAGAACTAACTTATTTTTAAAAGACATTGACTTTTGGGCAACTGGTAACAGAGGCTGCAGAAATGAATCACTCAGCACAATGCTTCCTCTGCAAACATTAGGACTTTAGTTCAATTCCCAGAACTCACACAAAAAGGGTCAGGTATATTACAATCCTAGAACTAAAAATGTGAAGTTTCCAAAGAATTGCTGGCCTGACTGTCTAGTTTAATTGACCAGCCCCAGGTGCAGTGAGAGATTCTGTCTCAAAAATGGAGTTGAAGAAGGTGGGAGTTAGTTAAGGAAGACTCATGAAGTCATGTTCTGGGCTCCATATGCAATGCACATAAACATACACATGTGTGCACACATGAACACAAGCATGCACAATCATTCTGAGTGAGATAACCTAGAAGTAGATCAACAAGACTACATGTTCTCTCTCATGGGTGTAGACTAGATCCAGATATGTAAATTTAAATTGGAGTGTCCACTGCTGTCAGGAAACTAGAGCGGAACAGTGGGAGGATTTGGGGTGAGGGTATAGAACAGGGGTGCTATAAAGGAGAAAATAATGGGGCAAGAAGGTTAAATAGAATGGAAATGGCAGGACAAGGTAGAAGAGGGAGTGTGAAGAGGAACAGCTAACACTGAAGATATTTTGAAATAACATAAAGAACCTACTACCGAGAAGCTTATTAAAACATGTACATGAATATGTTTATAAAGAAAGTTTGAATGGAGTTACCATATAACAGGGGAGCAACACCTCTCTCAGAAAGAATAGGCAATTGGATGAAATTCCTAATGCCAGGTATGGGTTACTTTTTCATAAGTTGTTGATCAGTAGGGTCCAATTGAGTTCCAAAAGTCATGGGCTACTGCCATTGATCTTGGTTACCCTTGAAAATTTCATGGTAAGAACCTGTTGCTAAAGATAATACATAGGGCATGGAGAATTAAGCTAGTATTAAGGAGAAAGCTTCACAATAACTCAAACTGTAATTATGAAAACATACAGGGAGAGTAAGAACAGAAATAGAAAAATAAATAAATAAAGTGACTATACTCAACACATACTTTTCAATAACGTTAAACAGTAATTTCTCTAACTCCCTACTGGCTAGCTTTCATAATGCTGGAAGATGTTGTATGTTACTAGGGGAGAAAAATATTCAACAGTGTTACCTTGCAGTCAAGCCTGGGAGCTACAATAACAACTGGCCTGTCAAAATATACCCACTAATGCAATATTGACACACATGTTTGGGAGAATCTAACAACATAGGCCTGCTCTACAAGGTAAAGCTCATGCCTGTTGCAATTAACTGAGCCAAAAACCTGTGACTGATTCAGCCATAGCCCTATAAGAGAATCTACCACTATTACTCTGTTAAATGGACATAGTATTAAACTAATTCTTAATGTTTTACAGATATGTATTAATGCATAGAAATAAAATAAGTCAACATTCAGAAAACAAGAGACTGTTGCATGGTCAGCCCTCAATTTGCACATCTATATCACACCCCTTCCTCCCAATCCTCAGAGATCTCTCTGGAAAAGAAAGCAAACATAATTTAAGAGACAGAGGGAGTGGAGGACGTGGCAGGCCTGTTGCACACATGAAATCACAACACTAGATGCACAGTACCAGCACGACTGTGGGAGATACTCATGAAGCCCTACCTCTAGGTGAGATTACTGACTACTGGAAAAGAGAGGGAAGGTGAGTTTTCTTCAGCAATATGAGCCACAAGTGAATGCTTTCTCTAGTAGATGACTGTAAACACACACACACACACCCCTCAGGTAAATTACAAATATCAGATAATACCTTCTACTTTTGCTTGCATGTTTATGCCCAAATAATAGTGCAAAAAGAAGAGGATTTTCTGCCTACATATACTGTGTTCAGACTGAGAAATCTTTTTTTCAAGGAAAATTTGATGGAAGAAAGCAATGGAAACATGATAAGCATGTTAGGTAGCATATTTTTAGATTGTTTATTAATCTTAGCCATTGGGGAAATGAAGACTGTTTTACTCCAGTCAGAATAGTTGAGATTAAGAAGATAAAGGTAGCAAATATCAGTGAGAATTAAGGGACAAGTGAACCTTAAGACGATGCAGTACAGTGTGAAAACTGATGCAAGCCACTCTATAAATAGTTGGAAGATGCTTTAAATTAAAAAAAACTAGAAACATGTCTACAATTTGATTGAGCTATTACGTTCATGAGCTATACTCAAACTCTCCCCTACCACATAGACACACATTGATTATAGCTAGGATTTGGAAACAGCCTAGATGTTCATGAACTGGTGGATAGATAATGAAAATGTGGTACCTGTATACAATGGAATTTTGTTATCTGTAAAGAAAAATGAGCCCATTAAATTTTCAAGTAATTAGCTTTAACTGGAAAACAGTCCACAGTTTGAGATAACATAGGATCAGAAAGACAACACGTATTTCCATTTATATGTGAATCACAGTACTGAATCCTTAGATATATGTGTGTAGTTTGGAGTATCTCTAGAATCTTGGAAACAGTGTCAGGAGTGAGGAGAAGGAATATGGAGGACATTAAAGCCCCATTAATAGTAGTAGAATGCAGGTTACATGAAGGGGAATTGAAGAATATTGAGGAGGGAATTTGAGAGAGAAAAAGAGATGGGATAGTAGAGTTGAAAATGGAGAACAGGGCAAGATAAATAACATAAGCCATGTGGAAATTTACTATTTTATGTTTGCTATAGAGATACATACAAGTATACTTACATTATACATATATAAGTGTTTAATTGGAGTTATCAGCAGCAGGAAAAAAATGCTCCTTTTAGAAGCCATAGGTTGCCAAATAAGATACCCAGTGAGAAAAGAGTAAAAGGAGAAAACAATTTTTGACAAATTGTCACCTGACTTACAACAAGCACTGTCCTGTATACATGGAGGTATAACAGAACCTTCAGTGCCTGATAATGGAATTTCATGCATATGTCTATAGCTTCCAATAGCTGACTTTTGCTGAAGAGCGGTAAGACTATTGGAGCATTCCAAAATCTAAAACTTTCTTAATTCTTCAATCATGCATTTCCTCTTTTAATGATAGAAATTTTAAAAACTTTCTCATCTTCTACAGAAAGTAATTGTAAGGATAATATGGTGCAATTGAAAAATAATAAAACGTTGGCCTACTGTAAATTATTGCATCTTCAAAAGAGTTAATTTTATAAATTTCATTTATAACTTTACTAGCAAAAATAATGGCTCCTGTAGCATGATTAACAAAAACCCAGAGACAGATATTGGGATTCAATGTGAACGTCAGAAAAGCAAAACAGCCACTGGCTCTTACCTCTACCTCAGTCTGAAATGGTGATCCTGCCTCCAGGAATCTCAGGCAAGCTTTGTTTATTAAAATACAAGTGAAATATCACTATAGGCTCCAAAATGTTTAAAGCTAAATTCTGCTGTTTGCTATCAGTAGCTATTAGATAATAGACACTGTTGTGGGTTAAATAGAAAATGTTCCCCACAGGCTCATATGTTTAAACATACATGTTGAACATCCCCATTCATGCTGTTTGGAAAGATTATATAGCCTTTAGGAGTTGGAGCTTTGATGTAGGACGCATGCTATTGAAGGTGAGTTTGGAGATTTGTAGCCCAACCTCACTTGCTGCACACTTTTGGCTTCCTGTATGGATGGCATGTGACTACTGAGCATCCTGATTCTCCCACCATGCCTTCTACACCTGTGACCATATCTTCCCCTCCAGGATGGACTCCACACCTCTGGCTCAGTAAACTCAAATAAACACTTCATCTCTTAACTTGATTTTTTTCAGGATATTATATCACAGAAACATAAAAGAAACTAATACAGATATCATATCAAGTACTCAATTGCTCAATAAGTCCAACTAAAAGAGGCATTATTAATTCATGCTCATGAAATTGCTTCTTCTGCCTTATCTTGGTTATCCTAAGAACAATTCTGTAGGAGGTAATATCTCAGAATTATTTTTTAAAAAAAAAGCTATGTAAGGATTGGACTTACTTTTTTAGGCCCATTATGTAGACTCTAATATTTCTATTATATAAGTACCTCCTTAGACACAATAGATCATAATCACAATGCTAGTTTTGTATTTTGTAATATATACCATATGAAAAAACAGAACTTGTCTAAATCAAAACTCTTCTCAAGGGGTGATTACTAGACTACTCTTGTGATATTATTCTTCAATATTTATCCATATGTTTTAGAGAAAACTTTGGAACATCCATCAAAATCAACAGGAGAGTCACCTAATCTCAGATATGCTGAGTTAGACATTAGAGTTTGCCAATTATATTAAGTCATAATTAGCTAAAATAACAGAGCTCTAGAGATCTGGCAAGATTCAGAGATCCAAAAAAGTTTAAATATAAAAATTGAGATTAAACATGGCATGGTTCTCCAATTATAACAGTGAGTTACGAGTTACACGCCCAGCTTTTATTGCAGTGGAGATGTCAGCTGCTTTGCATGCTGACATTAGTAAGTAAACTCCCAAGATCCGAGTTTTGAAAACCCTGGATCACATTTACTATGTTACAATAAATCTATCTGATGAAGGAATTAGATTTAGCGAATGTTATATAGATATATATACAAACATATATACATTTAAATAGTTTTATTTAACTTCTAGCACATTATGTCTTAATGTATAGTCCTTCTCATTCTGTATACTCTACATGCAAAGTTTCATTTCAGCCTTGACTTACTAGTTCTAAAAAACAAAACAAGAAAAACATGTACAATTATTCATTGTCTTTGCAAATGTAAATAATTTGAGTAAAATTATCTCATGTTTGTTGTATCCTGAGCATTTTACAAGTATTACTGAATTTTATCTTCACATTTTCTAAAATACTTCTAAGAAATGATCATTGCCTTAAATATAAGCTGTAATAATGTCAGGTAAACATTAATATTAGATATATACTTCAAGTCAATGTCACTAATACTGTGAAATTTTAAAATTGGCATAACTGGGTGGGACAAAAAGATCAGTTTTTATGAATGTCTGTCACTCAATAATGTTGATCTGAGTTCAGATTCCAGCATTTGCATATTGCAAATGCTTGTTACTCCAGTTCTGAGGAAACTAAGACATCCTAACACTCACTCGGACACACAAACACAATAAACAGACAAACACATACAAGCATTAACCCTTTAAAACATCATAAAGGGTTTATTTTTCAAATAAGCATAACTAACATTGTAGAACAATAGTTTCAAATAATACTGAGGATCAACCTGATACAAAATTCTAGGAAGAAAATTAGATATATGACAAAGATAATGCATAATACAAGAGGAATTAAATAGAGAGAATCAACCATCCTTTCACTTATTTTTAGATGTAAAGAGCAGTAAAGTGTTTGCTACTGTTGCTGAAATGAATTAAAATAAATATAATATCAAGCATTTCTGGAAGTTCAATAGTTCCCACAGGGCAAGTATTTAGGTGTGTGCCTATTGCCCTTTCTGAAGAATTTGTGAGCTAACAGTTCTCTTCTGTATCTGAAAGTGTCACATAGTGCTAGGTCTTGAAAATCACCCAACTTGCTTCCATAATCACTTCACAACTTGATTCTGAGCTTATCTCCACTCCCTCATAAAAACACCCATCTTTTTGCCTTTTTTAATTCAAAAAATTATACAATATATTCTGATCACATATATTGCCTCCCTCAATTGCTCCAAAATCCTTCCCATTTCCCTGCCTGCTCAACTCCATGTTCTTTGTATTCTCTAAGACATATACTTAATGCTATGTTAAATTTTGGACACTCATTAAAAAGTCTAGGGTTATTGTGTTTATAAGGGTCTGTTCTATAAATGCTCACCATTATTGATTAAAGCAAAATCCCACAAAAAAGGTTAAAAATAACATTTATCATAACTGGACTGACTTAGATATGTCAGAATAATATCCCTTTCTCAAGATTCTGGATTTAATTAACTCTTCAAACTCTCTTTGAATTTATCAATATATTCAAAGTTTCTAAGATTAAGACACGAATATCCTTTCTCCCTTAGTATTCCACCAACCAAATATGGATTTGTACAACCATGAAGTAAGTATACTATATGTAATATATAATTATATATAAGTAAGTATATGTAATAAACTCATCCAGCTTTTCTCACACAACATCACATGAAAATACCCATAGATATGCAATGGCTCAAACATACCACACCTGTTCCCTCTCTTAAAAATAAACTACTTGTAAGAGCCAGAAGATCTGAGAATTCATTGTGAGATTATGCCTCCTAAAACTGTCAAAAGTTGCACACAAATCTCACCAACATGACTTCCCAAATGTGAACTGAACAAGATGACACCAGTAAACATGCCAAAGTAGACTTGGAAAACTCCAAGAAGAGCCAGTCATACACAAAGGGCTAGGTAACTGAGAAAATTGGTTGTAGAAGAGGTAGCATTACATAGAAAAGAGCACACCAATTCATTTTCCAGTGCTAAATGGTCAGCCCTGAAAATACTTAAACATATATATGTGTATATATATATATATATATATATATACACATATATATAGTATGTGTGTGCGTGCATGTGTGTGTCTGTGTGTGTGTGTGTGTGTAGCATTACTCAGACTGATCAGATTTATTTACAAATATGATATAAACATATATACACTATAGGAATTTTGCATATAGGAATATGCAGAACAACATTATTTATTGTTACATAATTGCAAATATATGCAACATATATATGCAATAAATAATGAGGGGACTATGAACTCAAAGAAGAGCAAGGAGGCCTATATTGGAGTGTGTAGATGGAGGAAACGAAAGGAAGAAATATAATCATATTATAAACCCATTAAGTAAATAAACTGCTGGAAATTACCTCATTTGAAAGATAAAGAAAATTGCCAATTCACATCTACAAGCATGTTTTAAATCGCTTGCCCATTGGGCATGGTTGAATAGCATGTGTCCCATACCTCAGCCAACCTAACACTTCCACTTTCATCTCAGTTCCAGTCACAAGGGCACTTCCTAGAACACATCACATCCTTCTGCTCATACTTTATTCTGGCTTCCTTGTTATGACAACTATTGAAAAACAAATAATTTCCTTCTTTCTGTACCAAAAATTGCTAAATCTGGTTCAGACTTTCACATGGTTAGGACATTCTTCTAGAAAAAAATTTAAGCAAAAATTTAAAAAACAACTGCTTTTTTTTTTCTTTTTCCCGGTTTCATAAGATATTATAATCACTAACTTCTTTATCAAGGAAACTAAGTGGTAGTATTCTGCATGCTCAATACCAGTGATGAATCATGAGTTTCACTGGGTTATTTTTGTTGTTAAAATGTTAAATCTGAATTAGGGACAATCTGTATGCATTATACTTGTCCACATATTTTCTTATCTTGCCATATTAGTCATAGCAGACTGTTTGCTTTAACAACCTCAGTTCTTGTGGTCACACAGTATACCTTTTCTTCTCATTCATGGTCTATAGCACATTAACACTGTTAAAAATGGAACTGTGATTGCAGACAGCTATAATAAGAAACATCAACTTGGTGGTTCAGATCTTAGAAATGTATTTACTCAACATCCTGAATGTCAGAAGTCCAAGATCAAGGGTCATCCTCACCCATTCCTGATGAGAAGTCTCTTCTTGGCTTACAGATGGCTATGACTCAGTATGACCTTTGTGATTGAGTAAGTTCCTTTTTTATTTCTCATAAGGTGACCAATGCTATCAAATTGGAGCCCAACCACAGACCTCACCCAACCTTAATCAGCTGCTTAAGGCCTCATCCCCAAATGCAATCACACTAAAGGCAAAGGTCTCAATGTGTGAACTGTGGGCAGATAAAGTTCAGTTCAGAAGGATGAGCTGTTCGTGTCGTGTGCATTCTAGTGTCCTAGTGTGTCATCTGTCTCAGAATACCCACATCATTTACTGCATCTTCATTACCTCCTGTCAGCTACAAAGGTGAAGTGCTGTAGGTTGGCTAGGAAAATCTAGATCCTTCCTGAAAGGACTATCACTTCCACCCACATTTTAGAATTCAGTGTTATGATCATAATTAATGTCAACAGAATGAAAATTCTAATGTAGAAATGAACTTCAGTGGAAAAATAACAGAGAATATCAGTGTAAAAGTTGTTTACATCTCTATAACTAGTCCTGACTAAAGGCATATATTACAGAATGTATTGTAAACATGATCAGAGATACAAAAAAAGAAAAGAGTTGGGAAAATTGCCCAATATAAGAAAAGTAAAATCCACAGAATTTCTATGTACTACCAATGAAAAGGAATGGAACTAAGTGTAAAGTCCATTTCGGAATGAAAACCCAGGCTATTGAGAGCTGACTCTGTCAATGAACATGCTTACTAGTCCAGTATGGAGACTGAATTAGAATCCCCAAAACCTGCAAACAAAGCCAGCTGTGACTGGAGCTTAGCTGTGACATGTTGATGTGGTATACAGGAGAATATTTGGGGATTACTAGCCACCAGCTTGGTTACAAGTATAGTGATAGACCTTGTCTCAAAAACCAAAGGTGAAGAACACTAGACCAAGTCAGCTTATACCTTCCGGTGCCTCCACATACACATACCCTACATACAGACCATACACACAAAGAATGCAAAACTATCTTTAGGAATGAACTCAGTGAAGGAAATTAACTCTTAATTTAGTAAATTCAGAGACACTAAAGAACCATAGTTTAGAGCAGGAAAGGTCGTACATAATTGTTTAAGTCCTCAATAAAAAGAATCCTCCAATAAAACTGACTTGCAAGGAAATGTGCATCAAGTAGGATTAAAGGGGTGAAAAATGACAAACAGCCAACATCTAAAGAATTTGCAGAACAGTTACCCAACAGAAAAGTAGTGTATTGAAAGAAAGATAATTTCTTGGGATAGAAGAGACTTACAGAAACCAACAATACTTGGGAATATGAAGAAAATTTAGATCATTGAGGGTTAATTAAAACATTTCTTAATTCTCAAAAACTTGGCAAAGAATAAGGTGGTACAAAAATAAGATCTTTATCTGACAGTGAATATGATGATAACAAATCAAAAGAGAAAATAAAGGCTGCTGGCAATGCTAGTTGGCCAGGGATAATGAAAGGGTCATTGCCAGAGATAGCAAGGGAGCATTGCTATTCTCCAAAAGATGGAAAGATTCAGAGATGGACCATCTGACCCCATCAAAGAAGCAAATGGAAAGTGCCCTCAAAATATCTGTTTTAGGAGTTTTAATATTATTGTTGTTGTTGCCTGAGATGTTTCTTGTTTGTTATCCAGGATAATCTGGATCTTACTGTATAGCCATAGATAACTTCAAACTCACAATGATCCTAATGCCTCCTGATTGGTAATAAGATATTCAAAAGATAAAAATCAGTAATTGTTTTATATATATACATATACATATATGTTGTCTGAGTTTTCTGTACTGCCCAGTTTCCACAGTCGTTAAGTCACAAAAAATCACACAGAGGTCTACATTAGTTATAAACTGATTAGCCTAGTATCTAAGGCTTCTTATTAACTCTTACAACTTATATTAGCCCATTATTTTTATCTGTATTAGCCACATGGCTCAGTACCTTTTTCAGTGAGGCACTCACATCTTGCTTCTTCTGTGGTGGGCTCACAACTGCCAACCAGGAGTTCCTTCTTCCCAGAACTCTCCTGTTCTCATTGACCCACCTCTACTTCCTGACTGGTTGTCCCACCTATACTTCTCGCCTGGCTACTGGCCAATCAGCATTTATTTAAAATATAATTGACAGAATATAAACCATTGTTCCATACCACATATATATATATATATATATATATATATATATATATATATATATATATATATAAAATACACTGGATGGTATGTGTATTTGTGTGTATGTAAGCTGTTTATTGGTTTTTGACTTATTAATATGAAATAATAAGAACTACTTTCTAATGAAGATCAGGTATCATATGGTAATTTTTAAAATAATATTGCAATAATTGTGGAGATTTTCATTGTTCTGATCAATAACTTGGGTTACTTTGAGCAAATAACAGTGTCCTTAAAGTATCCTGTAGTATCCTTAAAATAAAAATAAAATATGTACTAGAAATGAGTAGTCTGAAATAAAACTACAAAGGTAGCTTTATTTATAATAGCAACAAAACTACAAACATAGGAATAAGGCTCTAAAAGAAGTATATAATGTGTATCGTAAAAATAACTGACCTATGGTTGAGGGAAAAACATTTAAACATAGATAAACAGCCCTAGCTTATGGTTCAGAAGGCAATATCACAAAATGGCAACATAGCCTGTGATGGAGAGTTTTAATTTAACTTTATTCATCTATAAATCACCTGGGAAATGAGTCTAAGTTACACATAGTCTAGAAAAGGCTGTCCTGTGGGTATGTATATGGATTATCTGGATTTCGTTAGTTGATGCTGGAAAGCATACCCTGAAAATGCCCTCCATATGGGCTTGGCTCTAGACAGTATAAGGGCACAGAATGCTGGCTGAGCACTAAGCATGCTTGCACATGTTTCTGTTCTTGACTCTTGATGTGGTGTGACTACCTGCTTCACTACTGTAGCTATAATTGCCTTGCAATGATAGACTGAATTTGCAAGCTAAAATAAACTCTCCCCTATGTGAACTTTTGTTGGAGTACTCTATCAAAGAAACAGAAATAAAATTAGAATATGCTCCAAACTGATCTTGAGAGTCAATACAATGTCGGTACAAAACCATATGTCTTCTTTGCAGAGGGCATCCGCTGAGTGTGATTGGTACTTATCTGTAATCCCAATGCATGGGAGTATCTTGAATTTGAGGCCAGCCCAATTTATATAAAACTTATGGGTTTGACTGGGCCACATAGAAAGACCTTATACCATGAATATTTAAATTGTAATATGAAAATTCATATGGAAATTTAAAATAATATCTTTAAAAAGAGCAAGGTTTCTAAAAATCTCACATCACAATCTGAAAGTTTACTGCAGAGCTATGGAAATCCAGACTGGTCCTGGCATAGGACAGGCAAGACATTAACAAAACCAGATGAAGCATCCAGATAGAAGCCTTTGCAGTTGAGTAATCATATTTAAACCAAGGTATAGACATATTCCAATGCAGGAAATACTAGTAATTTCAAACAATGCTGACAGGTTAGAAAGATGTTAACATGTAAGAGGACCGTGAGAATCTCCATGTTCCTCATACAAACATTAATCAAAGCTACGACATCAACAGAAGAAAGCAACATACTTATCCCTGACCTTAAGGTAAAAATCTTCTTGTATCTGACACTCACATAAGAAAAAAAGGAAAAATTAATTTAATATTATCAAAATTGAAACTATTTGATGTCAATGAACACAATCAAGAAAATGAAAACAGGTATTGTAGACAGAGGTTAAGAGAGCATACTGCTCTTTCAGAGAACCCATGTTTGGTTCCCAGCATCCATGTGGTGACTTACAACCATTTGTAACTCCAGTTTCTGATGCCCTTTCTCACTTTTACAGACATCAAGCACAAAGGTGGGGCACAAACACGCATATAGGCAAACACTCAGACACATAAAATAAAAATAAACAAACCTTTTAAAGAAAAATGTAAACAAAAGCTACCAGAGAGATAGAGTAACAACAAATCATACATGTTTTTCAGAATTTGTAAACCCACCAGTGAATGTTTTGCAGCCAGAATTATGCTCGTATCACTATATATAAGTATTACAAATTTATATTCAATAATTTTTAAGGATATAAATAAAAATATCCTCTTACTGGAGGTTAAAATTAATAGACTGGAAAATGACTTACTAGAGGTTTAAATAGTACATCATCAAAATGAGAGGCTCTAGGAGAATTACACGAAATACTAGCAAAAGCAGAGACGAAGTACAGCAAGAGCACAAATCTGGCAGAAGTTTAAAATACTTCTGGATCTCTGGAAAGTAGTTTGGTAGTTCTTCAAAATGCAGAACTAACCATATGGTCTATCAGTTCTAGTCATTATAAGTAGATCCCCAAAGAACTGAAAATGCATATCCAAAGACACGTGATTTAAGGAACACAGAGGCACTGGCATTATTCCTCAGGACCCAACCATGAGAAGAGCACAATGTTCACGAACTAATGAATGGATAAATAAAACTGGATATACACACGTGACAAAACCACGATGTGGTTGAACCTGGAAAATGTCATGTTAAATGAAAGGGACCCCTCAGGAATTATGACCTATTCATGGATTCCATATATGTATATAGTACATAGATAAGGAATTCCACAGAGACAGGACCTGGATTAGTGGCTGCCTGTGATTCAGAGGACAGAGTGAGGGAAGACTAGAGTATGACTAATAGGTAAAGGGCTTATTTGGGGGAAGATGAGGTTTTATACTTACAATTTATATACTCACACACAAGAAACAGATTGAGAGAGAATGATCTGAAAAAAACTAGTCTTCCATTTGATAACAATGTGGTAAGCTTCATGACTGAGGATTTTATTGTATTACTCAGGAAGACCTGGTTTATGTAAAAGTTGAGATCCAACCCTGTGTTAGACTTATGTTTGTTAGAAGTCAATGAGAATACTTCATCAATATTACTTAGCTTTATGTTTGCTTATAAATATAAATATACAAAAATGCTTATCATTTATTAATATTGATTTTTATATAAACAAGTTTATCAATCAGTAGAGCAAGAAGTGCTATACCTTTAGTGCATAGAATGTAGCAAACATTTGTATTTATATTTGAACTTACCATATAGATGGCATTTTATACCACATCATATGCTTTCCTTAAACATCCTGTGCTCATGGATGGTGGGGTGGGACAGGGGGGTTGTGGAGGGAGAGGGAGGAGTGGAGAGAGTGAGAACTGAGATTGGTATGTAAAATGAGGAATGATATTTTTTTAAAAATATAAATTAATTAATTTAAAAAAATATTTAAAAAACATCATGTGTTCAGAAATAGCATGTGATAGTTTTATGGTCTATATAAGGAAGCAGTTTCAGAGTGATTAAACAATTCGTCTAAAACCGTCCTGTGACATTTTGATGGGTGGGTTTATGGATGGAGAAGATGTATCTGGACCTTATTCCTTGAGATCTGTATTTGTTCTTCTGTGGGTTTGTTGCATTTTATGTAGTTACATCTTCTGGAATCCTTTCCATCCCACATGGGATCTTAAATGAGCAGCTTGAACCAATGCGTGACAGGCTACACAATGGATAAATCATGCCACTCTCCCTCCCCTCCTTCGCGTGGTTGTAACATTCCTCCGCAGCCCCAGCTGCATCTGATGGCACCTCTGGGATGCCATGAAACCAACATGAGTCTGCAACTGGAAACACCTATTCCGTTTAGCCATCCTGTCCATCGGCAATAACCTCTCTGCTCATTCTCAAGGAGCTTCTTGCTATTTTTCCAATCAATTCCTGTATGAAGTAACTTCCATTTTAATACATTTAAATCATTTTAGTTTTCTGTCTAGATCCTAATTGCTATTTAAAATGTTCAATGATGATTTCATCTGTGAAATTGGTAATCTCAACCCAAATTTTGTTATTCGTTTAGTTCTTTTCACCATTGAATATTTCCACTCATTGCCTAGAATGAGTCATAGTTGTTCGATGGTCCTTTGTATACTACTGACACAAAATATATTTGTGAAATGTACTTGTCTTGCTTACATTTGAATTTCTAATATTTGCTAACATTGCCTTTTGACTACAGTGTGAAAATACAGTGAACAAAATGACCAATGTAGCAGTTAAGATGAAAAAAAATAGAAGCCTTGTGCTGCCTCTGAAGACTTTCATGACCTAAACCACCTGTATCTACAGCTCTGGCCCAATAGGGAAGAGCTTACCTAACACTGAAGCCCTTGAAGAAATAGTATGAGCTTAGACCACCTGTGGGATGCTATGGGTACCTGATACATAAACAGAAGTTAAAAATTGGAATTTGGAAAATAGTGAGAAAGACTTTATTTGTTATAATTGTGTATATATAACTATTTTGGATTATAAGTATATGTGCATATATAGTGTATATATGTAGCTATGAACTAGATACATAAGTATATCATTATATCATACAATTTGAAAATACTTTTCTAAGATCCTTAGGTCTTATATTTCAGAAATTTCATGCAAAACAATGAGACCAGAATTTGGTGTTTAAAAGATGCATGTGTTTATAATTTACTTCCTGGTTTTTAAGTGAATTTCTTTTTTTCTGGCGATGACAGAGTTTTCTTGTATAGTCCCAGCTGGCCTCAGATTCATTATCAATTTGCTTGGGCATCCTACATGCTTATTACTTTTTAACTAATACATGAAAACATACAAATGTGATATAAACAGGACAATGTATTGTGCTGTTCAGTACATACACACACACACACATATTGTGTAAGGTTTAAGCTGGGATAGATAACATTTTCTCACACATTTACAATTTCTTTATGTTTACAATTTCCAAAGTTCCTCCTTCCAACCCTGAAAATGCAGTGTGTTATTACTTTTATTCACTATATTATGCAAAAATTATACTGGCACCTGATTTACCTCACAGTGACACATTACCCAGTAACCCCAATTTCTCTCTTCCACACTTGCCCAGGCCTCCACTAATAACCATAATACTTCCAACTGCTATGAGGTCAACTGTTTCAGATTGTGCATAGGAAAAAGATCATGAACTACTTGGAATTGTGTTGTTGTTGTTGGTTGTGCCTGGCTTATTTCACTTTACATAATCTTTAGTTCAAACCATCTTGTCACTTATAACCATTCATTTTATGGCTATATAGTATTCTGTCTAGGTACTGCATCTGCTTTATGCATCAGTAAATTCATTAGTCCTTAGATTATTTTATTTTTTCCTTATTAAATAGTTCATTTCAAAGTATATATAAAGAAACATTCAATTGATATGAAATTAGTGCTGAAGCAAGTTACAGGGTCTGAAGTGAAAACAAGTGTACTCCTGGGTGCCTCAGATGAGCTAAAAACTCTGGAAAATATAGCAGAGATTGTATACCCTTATTCCTATATATTCTTCCTAAATAAAAACTCTATTAGCACACAATGATTCTGATTGGAGGTGCTTTTAATGCCCTGATTTCTTTTCCTCTCTCACAACCATCATAGAAAATCATTGCTACAGGTATTCAAAGACACACAATACTGAAGAAGGCACCTGAAGAAGGGTACCTTTTCTCTTTCTACAGCTAAAGAGAAAGGAAAAAACAGTATTTGGGGAGCAAGTCTACAGATAGAACCAGAAAGGAATAAATTTTGCTTTTCCTTTCAGATGCACACAATGAATGCAAATAATTAGGAAGGGGAAAGATTCAAAGCAATTGCAGAATTTTCCCCAAAATGCACATTTGAGGCAATTTCAATGTTTGAATGACAAAGAATTTAGCAGTAAATAAGACACTAAAAAATAAATTATTCATGCGAGATACAGCTGACTTCCACATTGTTGAAGCAAATGTATTCTTCTGTTTCATTCCAAGAATACATTATTTTATAAAGCATGTCACAGAATTCAGCCAAAACAGAACTTGAGGGAACATTATGTAAAACTCACTTGTTGTTTCAATTCTCTCAAAATCCCTGTGTGCTCTATAAAGTAGAGGCTCCATATGAGGGATGATGTTCAGAACAATGTATAAAGCACAAGCATTTGCTGTAACAATGGGCATTCTTTATTCACCTTTTCATAACATCCTATTGTAATTCCCCCATCATGCTTGTGCTGAGCCATAACAAGGCTCTGTCAGTGATCCAGAAATGAGCAGGAGTTGGAGTCCATGTGGAATTCAAGATGTTAATATTTCCTTTCTGACCAAATGAACTCCACATGTTTTCTGCTGCAACAAATCTCCTTCCTGTGGAATTAGGCATGGTCTGACTCACTCTTTGTTTTTTGAGCACAACAATTTAATCCAGAGTACTCCTCATTTCACATAGCCTCGGGCCCTTGGTCCATCTCTGTGTGCTGGCATCACTGCTCAACTTCACAGCAAAGGTGTGGAATTATAAGAGAAAGAGCTCTTAGCACCCACCTTCAGGCTACAGAGCCTTGGCCAGTGGCCTCCTAAGGACAGCTCTAGGTAACATGAGTCTGGAGAGAAGCGATTGCTGCCCTATCTTCTGATTTGTAGATTGGATGAAATGTTAAGAATTTTAAGACTTATGAAAGTAATTTCCTATACATTAGACTTGGTCCTTATATATGGTATGGCTATACATAAACAGCAAGAAACTGGAGAGTGGAACTCAAGTTTGAGGATAAGGAGATGTTCATGCAACAGACAAATAGTCCAGAGGAGAGTCAAAGCCACCTCTTCAGATCCACGGTTGATGCTTTAAAATGATCCATTTTCATGATTCCTTTTCAAAGAATCTTATTGCAGAGGACACTAGAGCACTGATCCCTTTAAGTTATGAACAAAAGTTCAGAAAAATGAAATGTCTGATAAGTCCGAAAAGCTTAGATAGCAACAGCTTGATCTACTTCCAACCCAACTCTCAGTATCCTGACATAAGCCTATCATTGTCTCCATCATACGGTTCTCTTCAGGGACTTAGCTGAAGCCCATCTCAGAAGTCTAGAAAGATTGTAAGTAGTAGGCAAATACAGCAGAAAGGAGACAGATGAAAGACAGTGTGCATTTGAAAGACAGAATTGTGCACTGATTATTTTTTGCAGCCATCTTTTCTAATACAATATCTCAGACATGGTGATCATAAGTGTTTAATAGCATTCAATGAATAGCTAACTGGTTAGAGGATTTAAGAACCATTTGTTGATTTTCCATTTGTTTTTTATAGTAAAAATTTTACTATGAGTGCCTAGTGATATCTCCCACTCAAGTAGGAAAATATTCAACTGAACTTGAAGGACAAGTGTGCTGAACAGCCAAGGGAAAGAATTCCTCTGGTCAGAGTAGCAGTGCATGCTGCCGGAGAATGACAGACCTTTTGATGCAATCAGTGCACAGAGGATTAAGGCTGAGGTGGTACCTGAGCAGGAGGCAGGAATGTGGCCTACAAGCTGCCGATGTTTCTCTATTTCTATTTTCTTGTGTGTCATAAATAATCACTTAAGATGCCTGACAGCTAACTGTGTGATTACACCTACATTTTGAAAAGCTTATATGGCAGATAGTGGAAGGGTAGGGAACATCTGGGTGAAAAAAGTTAGGAAAAACTCAGGCCTGAACTAAAATCAATGGCTTTAGTGATTGGGAGACTCCTCAAAATGTCTTCCTGGGGTTCCACACCAAAGAACAACCTGATAGGTTTATGAATTTGTTTTTATCAAATTTAATGAAACAAAATCAAATGAGAGTGAAGCTAGCAAAAGATGAAAATGAATAATCAACCCTGGTAATTAAACTAATACTATGAAAAAATACTCCTCTTCAGTCTCTAGATGACATGAAGGAAGTAGTTTCCCACATCTAAAACCAGATTAAAACCCCAGATCCCAGAATGAGTAAGGTATAAGGACAGAAATAAGTATTTTCTTGAATGGGTTCCTGTTTGCTGGTCTGTGGGGAGCTCTCTGGTATACTTGCTTATAAGGAAAACAAATAGTCACTGTTTATCACTGTTTACTTCCTGGTGTAAATCATATTCCAAGTAGTAAATGATATCCATAATTTATGTAACTAAAAGTAAGTTTGAAAAAATGTTCAGTTACTTAAAACATTATCATGGCATATGAAAATTTCATCTATTTGTTCATATTCCAAAATATTTGCCCTTTTAAGAAAGTCAGATGAAACAAAACCTAAAACATGCAAATAATACATTAAAAGGTGTTTCATCAAAATGTTTCCTGATCTATTTAATTTCTCAACACTTTTTAAACAAAATTCTTATCTGGCTTTATACATTTTTCTCTTGTGGTCATGGATATTTTCCAGAGCCCTATGGCAGCTTTAAAACTATTCTCTAAATGCCTTTCAGTTGAGTTTTATGCTTCCTATAATGACATTCACAGACATTGAAAAGGAAGCGCTGTTGGAACCAAACCAAATATAAATAAATAGAGATACCTTCTATTATTTTATCACATGATGACTATACCACATCCATTTCTGCAAGCACAGCTTCACTTGGAAACACTCAGGGGATGTGATTTCTATTTTTTACCAATTTTAAACCTCTGATAGTGTGACTATGCCAGATGCTCATCCCTCATTCAGAGGTGGTTAATCTCATCAGATACAATCATATGAGCCCAGTTTCTCTGCAGTCAAGGTAATTGAAGAACTTATTAAAAACCCCCATTCTGCTGCCCAATGTGTACTCCAAGATCATAAATACAAGGCACCAGACCTCCTCCTGCTGTAGGGAGGCAAGATGTACTCTTGGGAGGATAACACTGTAACCCTCAAACAAAAGATTGGCTTGTCCAAACATTGACCACATGACACAATGAAATATGTGCAGAATGGCATGAATTGCTGTCTCTCCCCTGGGGCCTGTCTGTTGACAACTAGTGTCAAAATGAAACTGCATTTTTACCTTTATTGCAGTTGTATACTTTTGGCATTTCTGAAATCTTGTACTGCTATTCAATATCATCAAATAAACCCTATACTACTTTCCATGTATGATGTTGTATCATAATCTAACTACATTACACAGGTTAACTCCAGATAAGAAAGTCCTTGAAGATGTTTATTCTGGTTTTGAACTGTAAGAATCCAAATTCCAAAAAAGGACATTATTTTTTGTTAAATATGTTGTTTTCAGGGGAAGAGGAATAATATGGTGATTTTGTTAAAAGACATATGTGTATGGTTCATTGTAACTGGCAGATATTCCTAACAAGCAACCCAGTATTATCCTTCATTTGTATATTGATTCAAATTTATGTTACACAACTAAATTATTTTTGTTTTTTTACTTTTTAGAGAAATATATCTGTTGCATATTTCCTTATGACAGGAAAGTCAATAATATAACACTTAGTTTTGTATACTCTAGCATTTATTTCTTTAAGGGACTTTGAATCTAATTAGAAATAAAAAATAAACTGGTCTTAGAGTCACAGGCCTATACATTTAGCTACTCCAGAGGCTGTGGCAGGAAAAAACAACATTAGTTCGTGACTTCCTTGGGCAACGTAGTGAAACCCTGTCTTCAAAATCACAAGTAGAAAAGGTTATAGATATAGTTCAGTGTTCAAGTACTTTTCTCATACAAATGAAACCTTGTATTCAATTTCTAGTATCACACAGATAAATTAAAAGAATAAATAGATAAATAAATAAATAAATAAATAAATAAATAAATAAATAAATAAATAAATAAAATAGACCTAAGAAAGCAAATGAGTAAGCAGCATCCTCCATGGCCTCCACTTCACCTCCTTCTTCCATGGTTTCTTCCATCGGGTCTTGACCCAATTTCCCTCAGTGATAGACTCTTACCTGGGACTGTATGCTGATAAAAATCTTTCCTACCGCAAGATAAGTGTTCATAGTTGTTTTATCACAGCAATGGAAAACAACTGAAGACAGGATTGAATCTCTCATTAGTGACTAGTTAATGTACCTTAGAACAGAGAAAATCTGAGAAGTCTAATACTCTGGAGTACTAAAATTAAAAGCAAAATTAAATTTAAAATTAAAATCTATCTACTTGTAAGACGAACACAGGCTTGAGAAGGCTAACAAGACAGTCTTGGCTTTGTGGTATGTTATCTGCCTTCTGACTGCACACCTTACTCCAGTTAAAAGGCATTATATCCTCAGGACTGTATTGTTATTTTTTTCTCTGGTTTTTATCTATAGGGAGAGTTCAAATATGAGCTCTTTCCTTAAAGAGGCAGAAATATATGGTCCTAAGGCCATGCATCTGACAAAAGAAATAAATTAGTTGGTCTTTTTTTTTTTTTTTAGGAGAAAAGAATTTATTGATCTTATGAAGATAATAATTTGAAAATAATTCATGTTCTCCTTTGAATGTGAGTTCAAAAACAATTTATACGTTATCTTTCTTTAAAAGACCACTGTTTTATAATAACAATAATAATAATAATATAGGAATTTTGTCTACATTTTATTGCTTTACTTAACAATATGTAAAAAAAAATCCTTATTATGTGCAAAGTACAAGGCCAGACATTATAATGAGCTTTAAAAGACAGAATCTGGTGATAGGAAACACCTTGAAGTTTTCAGAGAAGATCATCATTTTGTGAGTTTTCTCAAGGCACCTAAAACTTCTTTGTTTCTAAGGCTATAAATAAAGGGGTTCAGCAGAGGAATAATAATGGTGTAGAATAATGAATACATTTTACCCTGAGAACTGTGTGTGTCAGATCCAGAGAGCACATATATGACAAAGAGGGTGCCATAGAACAAAGACACAGACACCAGATGGGCACTGCAGGTGGAGAAGGCTTTGCGTCTGCCCTTCTCAGACTTTGTTTTCAGGAAGACGAAAAGCACATGGATATAAGAAACTATAATGCTCATAAAAGTACTTGCTTGTATAAAGATAACAAAAATGAAAATGACCAATGCATTAATGGATGGGTCAGTGCAAGAAATTGAATAGAGTGGCAAGATCTCACAGTAAAAATGGTCTATTATATTAGAACTACAAAACGTTAACCTAAATAACAATCCTACATGAAGTAAGGCATGGAGAAGTCCAATTAGATATGACACACATATGAACTGAACACAGAGTCTATTGGACATTACAACTACATAGTGCAGAGGGTTGCATATGGTTACATAGCAGTCATAGGCCATCGCTACCAGGAGGTAACATTCTGCAGTCGCGCTTGAGCAAAAAAAAATAAAATTGGGAAAAACACTCCCCTAGGGATATCATGTCATTCTTATTTATAAATTTTATAAGCATTTTTGGAGTCACAGAGGATGAAGTACAGGCATCAGAAAAGGCTAAATTTCCAAGGAAAAGGTACATGGGAGTATGAAGATGTGGGTCCTTCCAGATGAGAAAGATTAAGCCAAGGTTGCCCACCATGGTGATGACATAGATGGAGAAGAACACCAGGAACAGGGGGAGTAACAGATCGTTCAGAGTTGGTCTTAATTAAATCTTAATCTAAAAGCATGGGGCATTATAGCTACATGTTTCAAAAATGATTATAAATAAGTCTGAAGAAAAAGAGCCATATTGTTTCTTTTGTTACTGAAGGACTTATCTGCAGCATGACTTTAAATGAACAAGGCAGCTATGACCCCTTTGTGGTGAGTTCCATGGTATCTAGTGGTAGAAACATTTGTTCCAAGGCAGCTATCGTAAAGGACACAATGAAAGACTGAGAAATTCCATGTGCACGACTGACTGCAGATTGCACTTGGAAGCATTCATTGAGACAATATTTAATCTTACTAATTGGTCTTTAAGCACATACACTTAAGTTGTCTCAATGAATGCTAACATCTAAATAAACATACAATATGCTTTATTAAAATTTTATCATATCTTTGTTGGATTCCAGAAAACAGGATTGCAGGCATAAATCTAGTTAATATTTAAAAAATTATGATCTACCTATCTTTACCTGATCTTTTTCTCTGGTGTGTGTGCGTGTGTTTTAATTTCAAGCTCTGTTTCCCATGATCCTGAATCAATGAATTCAATTGTCCTATTTTATTATTTGAAATTTGATAAACTGCAACAAACTTTGTAGGATATTCAACCATAATATAGTCAAAATAGAAAAAAGAATCTTCAGATACTCTCATCTTCCTTTCTTTCTTATTTCATTAGAATTGTTCAGATAGAGGTGAATGTCTGAAATACCAAATGGACATCGCTGCTTTCTGGGTCCTAGCCCCTGGGGTCACATCCTGTGTCCTACTCCCTCCTACTACATCCCCAGCAGCTAGGCATCAGCATTCTACCCATGCACCCCCACCATCCCCTGCTACATCAGTTACTACTAGAGTCACAGACTCTACCTTTCACCTAGAGGAAGATTGACCACCTGAGCCACAGGCCTCACCAGCAATGATTGGTGAAAGGGATGGGTAGAGAACAGCAAAAAGAGAAATATGGTAGCAGCAGAAAGTTGTGGTTCTACAACAGAAAGACCTAAATATCCCAACACAGATGAAGCAGAAGGAAATGACCATAAAAATAATTTGGAGTAGTACACAGAAAGAAAAAATAATGACATCTTGAATTTTGTAGGAAAATGGATGGAGCTAGAAAACATAATTTTGAGTGAGGTAACCCAGACCCAGAAAGACAATTATCATATGTACTCACTCATAAGTGGATTTTAGACATAAAGCAAAGAAAACCAGCCCACAAATCACAATCCCAGAGAACCTAGACAATAATGAGGACCCTAAGAGAGACATACATAGATCTAATCAACATGGGAAGTAGAAAAAGACAAGATCTCCTGAGTAAATTGGGAGCATGGCAACCTTGGGAGAGGGTTGAAGATGAAGGGAGAAGCAGGGAGGGAAACAGAAAAATGTAGTGCTCAATAAAAAATAATAATTTTAGAAAGATGATAAAGACCCTTAAAAAGAAAATGAAAGAGTTCCTTAAAGAAATGGAGGAAAGACAAACAGAAACTTGGAAGAAATCATTAAATACCTTAAAGAAAGCCAGAAAAACCAAGAAAATCTATCAAACAAGTAAAGAGAAATGTTCAAGACTTCAAAATTAAAATAGAGGCAATAAAGAAAACACAAACTGAGAGAATTCTGAAAATAGAAGCTCTGGGTAAGTGAACAGGAACTACAGATGCAAGCATAACCAAAGAATGCCAGAACTGGAAGAGAGAATCTGAAGCATTGAGGATACACTAGAGGTAATAGATGCATCAGTAGAAGAAAATGTTAAATCCAACAAATTCTTAACATAAAACATCCAGCAAATCTGGGACAACATGACAAGACCAAACCTAAGAGTAATAGGGATCAAAGAAGGATTAGAATTTCAGCTTAAAGGTACAGAAAGTACATTCAACAAAATCATAGATGAAAATTTTCCGAACCTAAAGAAGGATATGCCTATGAAAGTAAAAGAAGTTTACAGGACATCAAATAGACTGGAACAAAATAAGAAGTCCCATTACCATATAATAATCGAAACACTAAACATACAAAATAAAAAAAGAATATTAAGAGATGCAAAGAAAAAGGGCTAAGTAACATATGTAAGGGAACACCTATCAGAATTATACCCAACTTCTCAATGGAAACTCTGAAAGCCAGAAGGTCCTGGACAGGTGTGCTGCAGACACTGAGAGACCATAAATGCCAGCCCAGATTATTATACCCAGCAAAACTTTTAATCACTGTAGACAGAGAAAACACAATATTCCATGACAATAACAGATTTAAAAAATACTTATCTACAAATCCACTCCTACAGAAAGCACTAGAAGGAAAACTCCAACCCAAAGAAGCTAGCTGCACCCACAAAAGTATAGGCAATAGATAATCTCACGCCAGCAAACCCCAATGCTAATACAAACAAAAACACTAATACCAACAGAACCAGGAATAACAAGAATTAACAATCACTGGTTATTAATATCCCTTAATATCAATGGACTCAATTTGCCTCTAAAAAGACACGGGCTAATAGAATGGGTACAAAAACAGGACCCTTCATTCTGCTGCATATAAGAACAAGACCTCAACCTCAAAGACAGGGTAAAGGATTAGAAAAATATTTTTCAATCAAAGAGACCTAAGAAACAAGCTGGTATAACTGTCCTAATATCTAACAAAATAGATTTCAAACTAAAATTAATCGAAATAAATGCAAAAGTATGTTACATATTCATCACAGGAAAAATCCATCAAGATGAAGTCTCTGTTCTGAACATCTATGCCCCAAATACAACGGTACCCACATTTGTAAAGTAAACGTTATTAAAGCTTAAATCACACACCAAACCTCATACATTAATAGTGTGATACTTCAAATCTCCACCCACACTCACTACTGGACAGGTCTGCCAGACAGAAACTTAACAGAGAAAAAGAAGAACTAACAGATGTTATGACTGAAATGGACTTAACAGTTATCTATAAAACGTTCCACCCAATCACAAAAAATATACCTTCTTCTCAGCACCTCATGGAACTTTCTCTAAATTTGACCACATACTTGATAACAAGGCAAACCTTAACAGATAGAATAAAATTGGAATAACTACTTGTATCTTATCAGATCACCATGGCTTTAAGTTAGAATTCAACAACAACACTAATTGCAGAAAGCCTACAAACTAGTGGAAATTGAACAATGTTCAACTGAATTACCACTGGTCAAGGATGAAATAAGGAAAGATTAAAGACTTCCTAGAATCAATGAAAATGAAAGCACAACATACCCAATGGGGCACTATAAAAGCAGTGCTATGAGGAAAGTTCAGAGCACTAAATGCCTACACAAAGACCATGGAGAAAACTCACACTAGTGACTTAACAACATACCTGAAAGCTCTAGAGCAAAACGAAGCAAAATCAACCAGGAGGAGGAGATGACAAGAAATAATCAAATTGAAGGCTGAAATCAATAAAATAGAAACAAAAAGAACAATACAAAGAATTCATGAAACAAAGAGTTGGTTCTCAAGAAAATCAACAAGATAGTCAAACTCTTATCCAAACTAAGCAAAAGACTGAAAAAAATATCCAAATTAAAAAAACAGAAATGAAAAGGGGATATAACAGCAGACACTGAGGAAATCCAGAGAGTGTTTAGGTCATATTTTGAGAAACTGTACTTCACAGAATGGGAAAATATAAAAGAAATGGACAATTTTCTGGATAGGTACCATATACCAAAATTAAATCAAAACCAGATAAACAATTTAAATAGACCTATAACCCCTAAGGAAATAAGGAGCAGTCATCAAAAGTCTCCCAACCAAAACAACAACAAAGCCCAGGGACAGATGGTTTCAGCACAGAATTCTACAAAAATTTGAAGATATAATACCAATACTCCTCAAATTGTTCCACACAATAGAAACAGAAGGAACATTGCCAAACTCTTTTTACAAAGCTACAGATACCCTGTTACCCAAACCATATGAAGATGCAACTAAAAAAGAGAATTTAAATCAATCTCTCTCATGAACATTGACACAGAAATACTCACTAAAATACTGGCAAACTGAATCCAAGAGCACATCAAAAAATCATCCACCACAATCAAGTAGGCTTTATCCCAGAGATGCATACAAACATACAAAGAAGGGTCAGTATAATCCACCATATAAATAAACTGAAAAAATAAACACATGAACATCTCATTAGATGATGAAAAAGCATTTGACAAAATCCAGCACCCCTTCATGATTAAGGTCTTGGAGTGATCAGGATTACAAGGAATATACCTAAACATAATAAAGATAATATACAGCAAGTCAACAGTCAACATCAAACTAAATGGAGAGAAACTCAATGTGATCCCAACAAAATCAGGAATAAGACAAGGCTGTCCACTCTCTCTATATCTATTCAATATAGTACTTGAACTTCTAACTAGAGCAATATGACAACAAAAGGAGAGCAAGGGAATACAAATTGGAAAGGAAGAAGTCAAACTTTTATTATTTGCAGATGACATGATAATACACATGTGACACCAAAACCTCTACCAGGGAATTCCTACAGCTGATAAACACCTCTAGTAATGTGACAGGATAAAAGATTAACTCAAAAAAATCAGTAGTTCTCCTATATACAAATGATAAACAGATTGTGAAAGAAATCAGAGAAATATCACCCTTTACAATAATCACAAAAAACATAAGATATCATGGGGTAACTCTAACCAAACAAGTAAAAGACCTGTATGACAAGAACTTTAAGTCTTTAAGGAAAGTAATTGAAGAAGATATCAGAAAATGGAAAGATCTCTGAAGTTCTTCAACAGGTAGGATCAACATAGTAAAATGTCAATCTTAACCAAAGAAACAGAGTGAAAGCAATCCCCATAAAAATCCCAAAACAATTCTTTACAGGCCTCAAAAGAATAATATTCAACTTCATATGAAAAAATGAAAAAGTCAGGATAGCCTAAACAATCTTATACAATCAAGGAATTTCTGGAGGCATCACCATACCTGACTTCAAGCTCTACTATAGAGATGTAATAATAAAAACAGTTTGATATTGGTATAAAAAACAGACATGTGGACCAATGGAATCAAATTGAAGACCCTGCTATTAATCTACACACCTATGAGCACCTGATTTTTGACAAAGAGATCAAAATTGTAAAATGAAAAAAAAGAAAACATTTTCAACAAATGATGCTGTCATAACTGGATGCCCACATGGAGAAAAATGTGAATAGATCCATATCTATCCTCATGTACAAAACTCAAGTCTGAATGGATCAGAGACCTCAACATAATTCCAGTACACTGAACCTGGTAGAAGAGAAAGTGGGAAGTATCCCTCAATGCATGGACACAGGAGACCACTTCCTAATTATAACACCAGAAGCAAAGACATTGAGAGCAAAAAATGAAAATGGGAGGAACCTCCTGAAACTGAGAAACTTCTATAAGGCAGAGGAAATGGTAAATAAGACAAACAGCAGCCTACAAAATGGGAAAAGATCTTTATCAACCCCATGTCTAACAGAGGGCTGATCTCCAAAATATATAAAGAATTCAAAAAATCAGACATCAAGATACAAAAAAAAATCCTATTAAAAAATAGAGTGCAGATCTAAACAGAGATTCTCAACAGAAGAAACTCAAATGGCCAAAAGACATTTAAGGAATTGCTCAGCATCCTTAGCCATTGTGGAAATGTAAATCAAAACAACTCTGAGATGCCATTTTATATCTTTCAGAATGGCTAAGATCAAAAACACTTATGACAGCTTATGCTGGAAAGAATGTGGAGTAAGACGAATACTCCTCCACTGCTAGTGAAAGTATAAACTTGTACAGCCACTTTGGAAATCAGTTTGGCAGTTTCTTAGAAAAATGAGAATCAAGACCCAAGCAATATCATTCTTGGACATATAACCTAAAGAATGTCTGTCAATTCTAGAGTTTTGGAAGTTTCTTACAGTGCACTTCCTGTTAACTTAGGTAATATTATGTCCTGTCCTTCTGGGGTCTTTGATAGAGTTGAGGAGTAGATAGTTATAGTTTTCCTTAGTTATGATAAAAGATAAAATAGACATAATTATTATAACTATAATTCTTCCTTGATAGCTGTTTTGTTGTATGTAATCCTGCTATGTTAAAGTTAAAACCTTCCTTTTTTATTTAGACAGAAAAGGGGTGATGTGGAATGCTCCTCTGTATGATGTGAATATGTTTTACTGCCATTGGTTAATAAAGAAGCTACTTTTAGCCAATGGCTTAACAGAGTAAAGCAAGGCTGGAATTTCAAGCAGATAGAGGAGGAGAGAGTAGGCAGAGTCAGAGAGATACCATGTAACCTCCAGAGAAGAAAGACACAAGCTGCCAGCCAGAACCTTGACAGTAGACCACAAGCCTTGTGGTAAAATACAAAATAATATAAATGGGTTAATTTAAGACATAAAAGCTAGCCAGAAATATGCTTAAGCTATTGGCCAAGGAGTGTTTTAAATAATACAGTTTCTGTGTGATTATTTTGAGTCAGGGCGGTCAGGAAATGAATGAACAGCCTCCAACAATGCATAATCATACTGCAAAGACATTTGCTCAACTATGTTTATAGCAGTATTATTTGTAATAGCTAGAACCCGGAAACAACTACATGTCCCTCAGCTGAAGAATGGATAAAGAAAATGTGGTACATTTACACAATGGAGTATTCCTCAGTGGTTAAAAAAAATGACATTTTGAAATTTTCAGGCAAATGGATTGAACTAGAAAAAAAATATCCTGAGTGCAGTAAGCAGATCCAGAAAGACAAACATGGTATATACTTACTTAGAGCAAAGGATAACCAGTCTGTAATCCACAACTATGGAGAAACTAAGTAAAAAGGAGAACCCTAAGGGGGGCATACATGGATGGCCCCAGGAAAGAAAAATAGTTACAATCTCTGGGAAAACTGGAAAGGGGAGTTAAAGAGAGGACATAGGAACATGAGGGCTCCAGATGCTGAGTTGGGAGAGGCATGGAGAGGGAGAAAAATGAAAGAGGTATCTTGATGCTTAGGGAGAAACTAGGTGCTAGGGAAATTCCCAGGAATGCACAAGAATGACCCTAGCTAAGACTCCTAGCAATAGTGAAGAGGGGGCCTGAACTGACCTTCCCCTTCTAAGCAGATTGGTGACTACCCTAACTGTCATGATAGAACTTACACCCAGTAACAATTGGAAGCAGATGCAGTGATCCACAGTCAAGCACTGGGCTGAACTCCTGGAGCTTAGCTGAGGAGAGGGAAGAGGGGTTATATGAGCAGGGAGGTATCAAGATCATGATTGGGAAAACCAAAGAGATGGCTGACCCAGCTAATGGGAGCTCATGGACTCTGGACTGATATCTGGAGATCTTCCATGGGACTGAACAAAGCCATCTGAATTTAGGTGATAGTTAAGTGGCTTGATCTGTGGGGAGTTCCCTGGCAATGGGACTAGCACTTACCCTGGGTGCATGGACTGGCTTTTTGGAGCTCATTCCTTATGGTGGAATACCTTGTTCAGCCTTGATACAGGGCAGAGTGGTTTATTCCTGCCTCAACTTGATATACCAGACTTTGTTGACTCGCCAAGGGAGGAGATACCTCCTCTGTGGAGTGGATGGGGGTGGGATAATGGGTAGGGTTGGGAGAAGGGGAGGGAGGAGAAACTAGAACTAGTATGCAAAATGAAAAAAAAATAAGCCACTGGAACTGGAAAGACAGCTCAATAGTTAAGAGCACTGGCTATTTTTCTACAGGGCCCAGGTTCACTTTCAGCATCTACATGCAGGCTCACAACTGTCTACAATATCAGTTTCCCATATGTGATGCTGTCTTCTGGTCGTTAGCGGCACTAGGCATGCACAGACATACATGAAGGCAAAATACTCATACACATAAAAAATAAAATTAAAAAAAAAACACCTGCAAGAACAAAATTCTGGGCCTCTACTCATCTGTTTCCACTATGAGCTAGTACGCACCCTTTATTTTTCCATCCCTCAAGTTTTATCTTAGTTGTCCCTTAATTTGGAACGTTCCTGATCCTCAACCTCCCATCATCCAACCTAAGTTAAGAATCCTTTGGCACACTGGTCCTCTAAAGTTACAACATATCTACCTACTCACAAAACTGTGACCTCTAAAAGCAGGGTCCTGTTAACCCAGCTAATATCAACTCAGATATGACATGCAGTTGGTCTTAGCTGTGCTGCTCCTGTCTCTATCCTTTCCCATCCATAGTCTGAGATTATATTTTAACCAACTTCCTTTGTTCTCCGAATCTGGAAGTGACTGCAGCATTGTGTGGTGGTTTGAATAAGAATAGCTCACATAGGTTCATGTATTTGAATGCTTTTGCATCATGGTGCAGCACTATTTGAAAGAATAAAAGGATTAGAAGGTGTGGCCTTATTGGAGTTGATGTGGCCCTCTAAGAGGAAAAGTGTCCTCGGGATGGGCTTTGAAGTTTCAAAGTCCCATTCCAGGCCCAGACTGTCTCTGCCTCTCTCAGCCTACAAATCAGAGGATCAGGTTGTAGCTAGTTAGCTGCCATGCTCCCTGCCGTGATGATAATGGACTAAGTCCCTGAAAACTATAGACAAGCCCCCAAATAAATTCTTCCCTTTATGAAACAAACAAACAAAAAAAGAACTGCCCAGATAAAGACAAGCTTAACTGGTTAAAATAAGCAATATTTTTGACGACAATAAAGAGCAGTGCTTGGAACTTTATTAGCTTCTCTTAGCTACAGACATGAAATGTTGCTGCTGCTGTATCCAATGTGATTAAGTCTTCATAACTGAAGGCATGATGTAGACTGCTTTTGATTTTTATAATGTTTGTGTGTGTGTGTGTCTGTCTGTCTCTCTGTATATCAGTGTGTCTGTGTTTGCTTGTCTGTATGTGCACCCTATGCATTCAATGCCTGTGAAAGTCAGAAGAGAGAGAGGCTTCATAGCCTCTAGTACAGAAGTTACAGGCAGATGTGACATCCAATTTGAGTGCTGGGAAAGAAACCTGGTTCTTCAACAAGAACAGCAAGTGCTCTTAACCAATCAGCCATCTTTCCAGCCCCTAGACTAGCTATTAAAAGTGAATTTATTATTTTAATTATGTTATAATTATATTATAAAAATATATTATGTGCTTTGCACATACTATCGAAATACTTCACTACCTTCCTTCCTTTTATTATATCTCTTTATTGTCTTGGACAGTTTAATTTCTACTCTCATGCCATATGTTTGAATATAAGTTTATATGTCTATATAAAATCTGTAATCCATAAATAAAAGGAAACATATAATAATTGCATTTATGAGATTGTCTTAATTTGCTTAATATAATTATCTACAATTATCCCATTTTTCTTAAAAATAATGGAACTTTGTTCTTCTTTATGACTAAAATGTTCCTCTGTGTGTGTATGTATGCATATGTATATGTCTGTGTATGTTTGTGTGTCAGTGTATGTATGTCTGTATATGTGTCTCTGTGTTGTATCTGTGTCTATGCCTATCTGTCTGTATTTGTTCATTTCTGCGTATGTCTGTATGTGTCTGTGTGTGTATATGTGTTTCACATTTTCTCTTTATCCATCCCTCTCCTGATAGACCTCTAGGTTGGCTCCATAACTTTGCTAGTTAGTCATTGTGAATTGTGCTTCAGTGGACAGAATATGAAGGTCTCTCTGTGATTCATTCACTGGGCATCTTTCATGTAAACACTTTTTGGATTAAATGGTAGTTCTTTTAATTTTCTGAAGAATTGCCAAACTTATTTCCATAATGGGGGACTAGTTTTATTCTTGATTAGTCAGGGATCAGCATTCCCTACTGCAATAGTTACAGAAATCAAATTTTAAACAAGTCATAAGGAATTGCCCAGTGTGGAGACTAAGCTTTTGACACCTCACATGCAGAACAATATCCTGACAAAAGACATGCTCACTGACATTAATAGTATAATTATTACAAAATAGTATAAATTTTCTTAATACAAAGCTAAAATATCATTTCTTTTCATATATCCCTGACTTGTATCCTTTGAAGTTCTTGATTCCTGCCTTTCTTCTTCTGTCTTTCATCTTGCTCCAAGTGCTTTTTCTGTAAATAAACATGATAAAAGAGACGCATTACTTAGGACAAGGTTTTCAGTTGACTCTACTTGCATGACAGTCGTAGAGCAGAATGTCTCATGATGAAGAGCATATGAATTGCTGTCAGATCCAGAACGGATGTTAAGTCACATGAGATGACCCTGACTAAGGAGGATGAACACTGTGACTCCCCAGTGTCCTTGTGCTAGCTACGAGGCTCTGATACTCAGCCAACAGATGTCTCTAAAGTTGGCAACAAATCTGTTTTAATCTCCAGTCTGAAACTTCAATACCATAGAAGCATAACCTTTTCAGTTTCTCAGAGCATTGACTTCCCCATTTCTAAAATAAGATAAGAATATTTTAAGGTAGCATAAGTTAATTATCACCTTAAAAACTATAAACATCAGAAAAGTTTGTCATGGTTTCAGGGGTTTCTTTGTTCTGTTTTGTTTTTATTCATTAAAATAAAAGTTTTTTCATTATCTCTTGAAAAGTGCACTTCTTTGTGTAAGTATAGGAAAGCCTGGAACTCTGTTCTCAGATGATAAGTCTCACATGGATATAGACTTTTAGCTGATGACTAGTGTCTCATTAAACACTCTAGGGTATGTGAAAAAATATTTTTAAATTTTTTCTTTAAAATTTTTAAATGCATGGGTGTATCCCTGAGCAAGTTTTGTGTGCTACTGGCATGCAAGGCCTGTGGGTGTCAGAAGAAGGCAGTGGAATTGGAATTACAGATGAGTATGAACTGCCAGGTGGGTATGAGAACTCAACCTGGGGCCTCAGAAAGAGCAGTAAGTGCTCTCTAGTCCCCAAAGTAGAAAATTTTGAAGATGTCCTAACAATTTCCCAAACAACCTTGTGTCCCTTAATTTATGGATGTCAAGTAAAGCATCTTAAGAGCAGACAGATGAGGAATATAGACATATATACATAAGCTAAAGGCTGCTCTATTCTTCATCTTAGAGCCCTCATTGGGTGTTAAATTGAAGCCTCTGGTTTTGTCTTTAAGTCGGAAAAGCATGTACTCACATGTACTTAAATAATGTACTCACATTAAGAGTTTCACATTTTAAATGTTAGAAATATAAGGCTGCGATGGTGCACTTGAATAGAAGGAAATGATGTAGTTTGAGTCTTTTCACTTACATCAGCACAGCATGAGAGTAAGAGAAAAACCACTAAAGTTTAAAAAGTAACTCGCTTATCTATTCTCCAACATGGTATGAAGAAAGGAGTGGCACTGGGAAATGCTGGACCTGAACTCTCATTTTGAAGCAAAGACCAGTTATTGCAAACTGTAGGAAGACCCAGAAGCAATCACATTTGAAAAGTAGCTCTGTGCTTGGTGACCTTTATTTTATAGCTAGGGTCCACTAATGAGTGAGTACATACCATAATCATCTTTCTGGGTTTGGGTTACCTCACTCAGGATAGCGTTTTCTATTTCCATCAATTTGCATGCAAACTTCAAGATGTCCTTGTTTTTTACCGCTGAGTAGTATTCTAATGAGTATATAATCCACACTTTCTTGATCCA